>LUCW03001813.1:92500-115000 GCA_001586965.3 Sphaeroforma sirkka
TTGCCTCAGTCGTCATCGTTCCGATAATATGACAAATATATCCTCAGTCAGAGCGCGCCACACTAGTCTTGCTTACACCACCCGATCTTTGAAAACTGTGTTTTATCACCTCTGTGAATGTATGAAAATGCCTTGCATTTCCGTTGCCTACATCAGCGAGTAAAAATCACACAAAATTCACTAGCAATCGTATTCACACAGCGATATTTAGCCATGCACAGTGAAGGCTCTTTCACTTCAAATCTTATGTGCATCATCCTCGTTTCAATGATTTGTAAAAACGTATACAAACATACATTCATACGCCCTCAATCTACTATCTTCAGATTGAATTGGATGATATATTTGCAAACTCGTATATTTATTAAAATAAAATAGTGTGCAAATATGAATTTATCCGCGAAACATAAAGATTTTTTGCACTTTTGTTTAACTTTATTATATGTATTTATTGTCATCAGAAGGCTATGTAGTTGCGAGTAAATAGCCTAGTAGCTATATAGTCTAATATAGTATATTAGAGAAACTATGCTTTATATGTTTTTTAAATTTTTGCTCACTATTTTAAAAGTAGTATTGGCACTGGGAGTGGGGTGAGGGGCAGGAACTGCCAAACTGGGGGTTAAATGAAAGACCTGTAGACGAATGAGATAACTGGTAACTTGGTATCTTGGGATCTATGTATGGTGAACGAATCAACATCAGATATTAAGCTGATAAAATAAAACTATTCAAGTGTGCCGAGTCAACGACCAATTGTGAGCCCGCGAGATGGAAGGACTCAATTGACCGAAAAGCTACATTGTAAGATATTAATATCACATATGTAGTCTGAATGTTCTTTATAAAGAACAAAATTGAAGTTCACTATATTTTTCAAAAAAAACAATTGTGAAAGTCCATCTCAATCTGCGGTTGTCGATAGAAGCATCGACACGAAGTATCGACTTTTAATTATTTATAAACAGACAATATTTAGCAGCTGTTGACATATTTATAGCTTATCTCACAATCAAACATTATCTGGTACAGAGGGAAAAGTGAACATATATATAGCTTCTCTCGAACATTATTTAGAGGGGAAAAAATGCTACATGGAAGGATTGAAAAACTCTGCTATATTTGTCTCTTGAATGAAAGCTATTTCGAAACGGAGTGGCAAATTGCGAAAAAGAATGGCCTCCCTGTAATCTCAAAGACTCAAACAGAGATGTCTGTCGACCATATTGAGGTCTTCGAATTTCCATCTGCAAAGCAATAGGTATCAAAATTTAATTCCAAAGTAAATCATATTTACTCGATTGGATGAGAGTACGTCTTATCATCTCTTGTTGCAAAAATATCAATGTACAACTTTAGGGGGGGGGGTATGATACTTCCACTTTCATCTCAAAGGATTCCAAAAAAAAACACCGACACCAAAAGAGCCATTTATATGTATAGAACCAAGTTGTGATCTTAGTTCATAGCTGGTCCTGTTATTATTCTTGCGCATGCTTTCAAATCTTTACCCAATTATTACTCGTGAACATCATGTCTGAACGTGTTGGCGACAGCACAAAACACCCAGCTGTCGAAAATGGTAGCATGACAGAGATAAATGGGATTGCTGACAGTGCTGAAGTAACAGAATCGAGTGAACGGCTTGCAAGTGACATAGGGTGCAATGCAATGATAAATACAAAGGGGAATTCTTCGAATTCTTATGTCGCTGACAAGAGCGCAGCGTTGAACTTTGGTGAGCAACTAGGGGAGGGGATAGCTGTTGAAGTAGACATTCTAGCTGTTGATCTGTCAGAAGACACTTCGAAAGACCAGTCACTCGACAGTATCACAACGACAACGAAGTCGACACAAAAATTCAGATCACTGTCGGTAAGCAATATACATACGGTGAAACGATGCCTGTAGAATTTGAGTTTGTGTATGAGATGTTGCATTAATACTCTATCGTAGTGTTGATGCCTTACTTCCCAAAATTAAGCTCGTGTGTAATACAGTTTACCACGGAGGATTTGCTTTCGATGAAAAGGCGTACTCTAGACGTGTTGTAGAACTGGTGTGTTTCAAATAGCTCACTGTGTCATACAACGAGATGAGATGCATCGAAAATCTTGTATGCTCTCAAATATCGCAGACCATGTTATGAAAGTAACAATGATATTTTGCTTATTTTGAATCAAAGCAGTGAATGTAACTCCGACGCATCATACTACAGATGTGAACCAAATCAAAATTGTCTCTCACAATATATTGAGATCTATCACACTCCATGTTATGGGACAGTGTAGCCAAATTTAACGCATTCCACTCATAAAAACGAATCAGCTGAAGATATGCATGACCGTTGTTAAGGCGGTAGTATCTCGACATTCCAGATTGACAAAGGTAGTCATCAATCGTGGCCGGTATCAAGTTTTGAGTCAAAAATGAATATCACGACTCCTGATTTGCTGATACAGCTCGATCTATACCGAAACTCCTAACGCTTTCATTCGATTTATTATTCAAAACTCAATGTCTCGCAGCAACTGCTCACTGACAAGCTGAAGCGGGTTGTCACACAAAATGTAAATTCAACACACAACACAGTTGACAAGGACAGGGAAACGAAAGAGGCGCGGTCACTGAAATTGTCCCAAATGTATTCTTGGATTCTATGTTTATGCGTACACCCGATACTTATCGGCTGTCTGGTTTTGTGGTACTACCTCATGACGAATGTAATAGGAAGCGTCGCTGAATTGCAGCAAGCCTACGCGGCAGACATACTGTATGGGGTAGATAATAATCTGAGAAAAGTTTTTGCGTTGGCGTTAGTCGCACTGGTGTGTACACTTGCATTCGGGCTTGGTTTAATCCTCATTTTCTATTTCTTTTGGGATGCGTCCGAGGTGCGATCACGTCATTATGGGTTTGTTGTCCACTTCTGCTTTGGCGTCCTTATGTGCGCAACAATGGGTATAGCGCACTCCGCTGCTGTATTGCAACGCACAAGTGTGGATGTGATTTCATTGACAACCGGAACCACTACACCCGCTTTTAAAAATCTGGACCTATGGCTTAAGTTGGGCCTGTTCTTTGGAATAGCTATGATCTTCTCGGCTGTCGTCTCGCGCATGCGTTTCATATACATGGTCTTTCATCGACGATCTTATAGACCCAACTACTGGTACGGTACTATCCTCCATGTGGCATTGTTTCCGGTAATCGTTCTTTCCGAATGCGTATGCTTGTATACCGATGTGGAATGCAACACTGCTCAAAGGCTTTCGGGTGCCGTATTCTACGGTCTATTCCTGGTCGTCGAATATACGTTTTATCTGACATACACACGCCGCGTATCCTCGTACTTCGTCGACTGACAAGGAAATCTGCGTTGTTTCATCGTTAATCTTTTCGGATTCTGGGGCCCCGTACTGTATGCTTTGAACGCCGACGAAAGTCAAGAAGCGCAAATTGCGTATCTAACATGGCTTGTGGGTCCGTTTCTAGCGTGATTATTTGGTATAGATAACTTTCTATCCATAATTGTTCGCGTGTTGTCGAGACGATTCTCGTCGCGTGGGCTTTTGAACCAGTTGGACTTGGAAGGCGGCTTTTTCCGTGCGAATGAACAGACAAAGGACTTGGTTGCGCTTCTCCAGATACCAGAAGGGGTGAGTTTAACTACTGAACTTTGTGTTTTTCGTGTGGATTTGGAAAGATGTACTATTTCAGAAAACGGCGTTTACAAATGTACGATGAGGAAATAGCACAAGCAATCATTCTTGCAGCGTATACGCCATTTGACGAAAAAAACTTCAATTGCACTTTATTAAAAAAAACAGAGGGATCTGATGCTGGCATACTGTCACAGGCGACACTGCCCAGAACAAATGCAGTTTCTTCCCGCGCTGCAAGGTCTCAATGAGGGTGTAGGGCCCAATGCGCGTAGAACGGGAATAATCTTTGAAACTGAGAATACCCACAACCACACGGGTAATACTGTGGATGAGCGTTACATGAACACCGAAGAAGGCGTAGAAGCTATAGCTGCAATGTACATTCGACCCGAGAGCGAGCGAGAAGTGAATCTGCCACAGATACCTCGGGATAGGCTATTGAAGAGAATCGAAGTTAAGGACTATGAGAATATTACAGTATTATTCCAGGAAGCGTACAACAAGATAAGTTTGATGATCAGTCGAAACCTGCTGAGTGACTTCATGCACACCGAAGCTTACAAGGCCTTTGCAGACAAACAAGCGGAGGATGATCAGATCATGGAAATTTTTGCCAAGCATAATATGGTTAATCGATCACAGAATGTCAGCTGTTTTGGCACCGAGCGGGAGTACACCGAGAGAGGTCGCACCGAGAGAACCCACACTGGAAGAGGGGCGGGGTGAGTAGAGTTTGTACATACTTATATATATATATACACATAAATCGTTTGCGTGCTCTGTGTATAGGATTAATAAATACAACAATATGACTACGAGTAGAGCAAAGCGAGCATCTTTTATGGCGAGCCGCCTCCCAATTCGGGAATCAAAATGATTGTCGCCCAAAATGAGGCCACGCCTGAGGCTCACGCAGGTCACCGTCACGTGCCTCTACCATAGTCTCCGCATAAGATTGAGCACTCGATAGGGGCAGTAGCACTACGCCTGTATCGAAGCTCTATTGTGCAACACACCAGACTGCGATTGGATGTGTTTGTGATCGAAACAACCTGTGTGCAAGTACGGGCACAGTATTGTATCGAGTAGCTAAAACACACTGGCACACAAATAGTAGCTTACATTGTAGTAAAATAACCTAGGAGAAGTATATATAAACTTTCGAGCATGAATACGAAAAAATGATTCTATATAGGGACGAAACGCACTAGTGTACTACGTCAATTTTTGCTAACACATGGCTCACATAATGAAAGATGACACCTTTAGCTCAATGTGCATTAAACGCGGCTCAAGTACAATCGACGCTTGCTTATTCCATGGCCTTGCTGTCAGAATACTGGCTGAGTATAGCGAGTAAGTGTATCACAGCATGCAGATTCTCCATCTACTGGGCCAGCAGGCGGATAGATTACAGCCTACAATGTGCTAGGACTTGGTCTATGGTATTTTTTTTACGTTCTAGAGAACTGAAGTAGTAAGTAATCAAAGTCTGTAGGCATTTTGTTTGCCCATAACTACTCTTTTATTTGATGATGGAAGATGTAACATAGTTATTATATCCAGGACCGTGCAATCGTTTTAACATCGGTCACGGATAACTTACAGCATATACTAGATGGAGGTAGTAGTCGAAAGCCTCAGCTCTCGACCTTACTTTTGTCTCGCTGATATCATGGTGGAGAGCCGGCTGAACACAGAAAGCCGGAGATGACAACTAAAGTATAAACATACTTATGTTACCCTGGAAACCTTCCGTCATGGCAACGCGTTGAGGCGTTGACCATCGCTAGTGACAGTTTACCATTTGATGACTCGCTTTCAATTCGCAGATAAAAATCAGTTTCGAGTTGAGGTTCCTGGGACAACGTAATGTAGATAGAGAATTAGACCCAAGTATGCGTAAATATACTGAACCACGCACAAATATATGTGTGTGTACCAAAAATCTATGTATACGGAACCACGCACATATATGTGTGTGTACCAAAAATCTATGTATACGAAGGGCTATTTACAACTTTACATAAATACATATGTGGGAAGTCCCGAACCCTACATAAAACCCTAAATCTGTTATTGGTTGTTTGTATTTCGGCCCATAGCCCAATAGTGAGATAAAAAAAATTTAAATACATGATAAACTATTAGAAAACAGATATTTACCCATATATATTGTCGAGATCGCGACGGGCATCGACCAAATCTGTTTTTTTTGTAACGTTGTGTATATGTAGTGTGTACACGCGTGTGTACACGCGTGCGTATCGTGTGTGTGTATGTGTGTATACATACATACATACATATATACATACAGATACACACACACACGTATATATATATATATATATATATATTATATATATATATATATATATATATATATATATATATATATATATATATATATATATATATGTATGGAGATAGAATATATAGGTATGTATGTATAGGTATAGGTATATATATGGGTATATGTATATGGATTATAATGTATGGGTGTATATGTATGTGTATGTATGTAATAATGTGTAATGTAATAATGTATATGTAATGTGTAATGTATGTATGCATGTTATAATGTGTTTTATGCAATATGTATATGTATATGTTGTGTTAATATATATATATAATAATAATATATAATAATAATAATGATGATGATGTTGTTAGCATACACACAAGAAATGGATAATAATGCATGCACACACACACACACACACACACACACATATATATAATAATAATATAATAATATAATAATATAATATATATAAAATATATAATATGCATAATAATACATGGTGCATGCATATGCATATGCATGCGTATGCATATGCGTATGCGTATGCGTATGCGTTACATTATACATTACGCACGCACACACACGCACGCACGTAATATATATATCAATGTTACATGCACACCTACACGGACACCGGACACCGGACACGGACACGGACGGTACCGGACGCACGCACGCGCACGCACGCACGTATGTAATAATAAATAATAATGTAATGTAATAATAATAATAATACACATACTACATCAAATATGCACACACGCACGCACGCACGCACACGCGTAATATATGTAATAATAATATATCATAATGTGGATGATTTGGGTTTTTTTATGCATGTTATAATAATGCATGCGTATATGTATGTATGTAATAATAATAATATAATAATAATATATAATAATAATAATAATAATAATAATATAATATACATATAATAATATATAATAACATATATATATATATATAATAATATGTATATCAATAATATATAATATTTATATAATAATACATGTTTTATATTGTGTTTATATTATATATGTATATATATATAATAATGCAATATCAATAATAATGTATGTATATGCATGTATCAATACGCACACCAAATAATAATGACAATGTATGCATGTAATCAATGCTACGCACGCACACACACACGCACGCACGCACGCACGCACGCACGCACATGTATGTATATATGAGAGTATATGGTTGGTTGTTGATGATGATGATCGTGAAATATAATATAATATGTTGTTGGCTTTTGTATCATATGGAGTTGTGTTTGTTTTCGTGTTTTATGTTGTGTTTTGGTGATTGTCAGGTGTATATTTGTTAGCATAACAATCGATAATAGATCCATCCGTAGTAATAGGTGTCTGTGCTGATTATATGTATATATATATGTATAATGTATGTATGTAATACAGATATATAATATATATATGTAATATAATAATAATATATATATATATATATATGTATATATATATAATATGTATATATACATATAATAATATATTGTATTTTATGTTTATAGTGTATATATGTATATAATATGTATAGCAATATATAATATAATATATATAATAATAATAATAATGCATAATAATATAATAATAATAATATAATGTGCACACACACACACACACGCACGCACAGACGCACGCACGCACGCACGCACGCATGTATATATATGCATGGATATATGTTTATAATAATATATATAATATAATAATAATATATAATATGCATGACATATATATATATAAATATAGATGGTGTTGGTTGATGATGATGATAATGATAGTAATCAATATTGCATTTTGGCTTTTGTTTGTTGGATTGATGATCTGTTTTCTCGTCGTTTATGTGTTGTGTTTTGTGTGGATGTCCGGATGTATGTTTGTTAGTGCCATTACAATCAGTATCAATCCGTATGTGTGCTGCGTTGATGCGGGCTTGTATGTATATATAATAATATATGCATGCATGCATATATATGTAATATAATATGAATGATGATATGATAATATGCATGCACCTGAATGAAGACAACGCACGCACACACACGCACGCACACGCACGCACGCGCACGCACGCACGCACGCACGCACGCACGTAATGTATGTATGTAATGTTCACGCACGTTTGCGTTGCGTACGCGCGTACGCACGCACGCGCACGCACGCACGCACGCGCGTATGTAATAATAATAATAATGTATATATATATATATACACCGCACACGCACGCACACGCACGCACGCACCGGACACGGACGCACCGGACGCACGCGCACACGCACGCACGCACGTATATAATATATATGTAATATATATAATATAATATATAATAATAATACGCATGATTACGCGCACCGCACGCACGCACGCACGCATAATATATGTATGTGGATGATGGATCGGTTTTTTATGCGTGTAATAATGTAATAGCCAATCAATGTATATATGTATATTTAATAATATACATTTATGTTTGTGTGTTTATATATATGGTATAATATATATGTAATAATAATATATATATATATAATATCATATATATCATGCACTGTGCACACACACACACACACACACACGCACGCACACGCGCACGCACGCATGTATGCAATAATATGTATAATATATATAATATATATGCATATATATATAATAATAATATATATATATGTATATATAATATATATATGTAAATGTTGATGGATGATGATGTTGATCATCTCAACTATAATGATTATGTTGTTGCAATGATGTGATCTGGTTGTTGTTTGTTTTCAGATGTCGTTTATGTTGTGTTTTGTGGATCGATCGATTGGTCGTATATTTTGTAGCCATGCATAAATCGATATAATCCGTAACGTATTGCGTGATGCGGCTTGTATATAATAATAATATGCATGCATGCATATAATATATGTATACATAATGATGATGTAATATGCACGCACTGGACGCACGCACACGCACGCACGCACGCACGCACGCGCACACGCACGCACGCACGCACGCACGCGCGCACGCATGTAATAATATGTGCTAATAATATATTATATATCGTTCGCGTTTGCGTTGCGTGCGTACGCGCAGACGCGCGCACGGACACCGGACGCGCACGCACGCACGCACGCCATAATGTAATATGTGTAATGCTATATATAGCGCGCATATACGCACGCACGCGCGCGCACGCACGCACGCGCGCACAACAATATCGTGTAATGTAATGTAATAATAATAATAATAATAATATATTTGATATAAAGGGATGTTGATCCGTGTGTGCGTTATCATTTAATATGAAGATGTATCCATGTATAATAATAATATATAATAATATATAATAATAATATATATATATATAATAGGACGCATCGTACGTATCAGGCGCGCGTACGCGTAAATCCGCCCGCCCGTCCGCCCGCCCCGCACGCCACGCGCACGTATAACAATAATGGATAATACCGGACGCACGCACGCACGCACACAAGTAATGTGTATGTTTTTTCAATAATATATGCGTACGTACGTATGTATGTATGTGCATGTGTATGTAATAATAATGTAATAATATAATAATATGTACATAATAATAATGTAATAATAATAATAATAATATATATATTAATGTATATAATAATATATATCATATATATGCATGATAATATAATATATATAATATATCATATATAATATTATATGTTGTATATATGTATCGTTCATAATATTATGTAATAATTGCATCATATATAACTCAATAATAATATATGCAATATGCGTATATTTGCAACAACATATATATTCTTAATAATAATATAATATGCAATATGTATATATATGGCAATAATATATATAATAATATATATATATATATATATATATATAATATATATATATATATATATATATATATATATATATATATATGGTATATATATATATATATATATATATATATATATATATATATATATATATATATATATATATATATATACACACATGTATATATGTTTATCTGTGTTTTTTACGCATACACATCGGGGTCTTTGTAAAAAAAAATAGATATAATGGTGTCATCTGGGATTGGCGACTAGTGGACCAATGTGCATGCAATAAATAAGGTTGAAGTAAAGTTTGTGCGATGGCAATGTACACATTTGGCGCACATTTCAGAACGGGAAAAAAATCGGTAGCTAGATAATGCAGATGAATTCGAGAAGATTATATCTATAAGTCGAGTTAGTCTGCATATGCTAATTATGGCAACGTTTGAACTCGAGCGTAAGTTGGCGTGTAGTTTTTATATGGGAGGTCCGAATAGTCAGCTTAAAGGTGGCTGATAATACACATGTGTTTTTCCGTGTTATTTTTTATTTTCAAACTGGCACTTATATGTACACGTGTGTGCGGTTCTTGAAACATATATATATATATATATATATATCACGGGAGCCTATCTATCCCTGATGGCAGTCGCCTATAGGTATGTGCTCTCCGAGAATCCAAGATAGGATCGTTCCTGAACTTATACCAAATGGCAGCCCAAACACACTCACACATATAGCCTGTTTAGCTAAGAAAGCATTACGCAAGCTTGGGTGCTTAGGGGCGCGCATAAGTGAACTGGTGGATATCCAGCTGTTAGACAAACCTATACAAAGCACGGTAAGGAGTGCAACCCACATTGCAACATTGGCGTCGTAGAGCTGGGGAGTGCAAGAGGTGAAAATAAAGGAGGCGATCAAGGCCATGCGTACGAGGGATATGCCCAATGTCTGGTGCTGAGTCACGTTCTCGGCCGCCCAAGCCACATCGTAGCCGGGAAAGTTGGTGCGTCCAATGAAATCACACTGTAGATAAATGTGCGATGAGGGAACTGATGAGCTCCGACTTCGGAGTGCGGCGTAAGCCTGTCAGTTTGCGGTCGCATGCGATTTCATGTTGGAAATCAGTACTGAATACAAATACAACAATGAGCATTAATGTGTACCTGTTTACAATATGCGTGCCTGTATATGTATACATACGCGTACTTGTATATTTGTACATATGCAATATACTTGCTTGCATATACAATGGGTAGTACAGCTACATCTCAGTAAGAATGAACGACTCGTGCGAGCACACATACCAGATTGTACGCCAAGAGTATGAAGTTGAACCACCAGGGTTGTAAAGACGTGAAGTTCGACCCGATACACATCAGGCTGGGAATGTTAGGGAATATTGTCAGCGATGTAAGATAGCAAAGATATATTGCGAGTGCCCCAGGCCAAACTATTCTTGTCGCTTCCTGTGTGGAGATATTGATTTGACGGGCGGCGTGAGTACAGTGCGGTTCACAAGAGATGCTATGGTCGGTACAATCGCGAGGCTAGACAGTGGTAAAAGTCGGACAAACTATCCTGTCATATAGCTCAAATCGATGGATATGGTGAGTTACAAACCAGTACATGGCTGCAACATACTTTCAATTCCAAGAAATGCTGGAACCAATGGAACACCGGCTTGCTCGACTATGCTTGAACCTCCACACTAGATTCCTCAAAAATGTTGCTTGTCTCTGTCTTTTTCTGACCGGTTTTGTGCGCCGCCGCCCCATCCAAGGCTCTTGTGGAAGACTTGAGATCACCTGTCGCCATAGCGGTTGATGATTCGAGAGCACTGGCGGTCGTATCAACACCGCCCGCCGCAAAGGGTTCTTATTGGGCTTCAACGAGCCATCTTCCTCGATATACTTGGCGTACAAGGGATTCTTTCGGATACCATATTAGTACACCGCAATATTAGATAGAGAGACGATTATCATGGCAGCGCAGAAGCCAACTTCTTGATAGCGCGCCTGATCTGCTGTGAGGGGGTCACCTGAGGTACCCGTGATGCAAAGCTGCGAAATGCATCAATGTAGGATGGTATTATGTTAAGCTAACATTTCAATTGGTTTGCGCTGAGGATAATCTCTGCGGAAGCAGTTTAGAGTTTTTACCCATCGCTCGATACAGTACACATGTATATGTGTCACCACCAACAATTCATGCATTAGTGCAGTTGCAAATCAAAAAAACCATCCTAAGGTGGCATGGAGCTATAGACACAGATCATGTGTGTGAAGCTAAGATCTCCACTTGGTCAGAGATTGAGCACTCCATAGTAGTAGTAGCATAAGGTCTCTACTGATGCTCCGCTGCGTATCTCGCCGGACTACGGTTGGGTGTGGTGCGTGTGCGAAAGGTATGTGTGTGATTCAAAATAGCCTGCTCTATTTAATGTGTACCGAGCTGCCAGGAGAGCAACTTCTGTTCCAGCGCGATAAGAATGCGTTCTTCAAATATGTTCTTCAACGTTTTTCGCAACGTCCTGGGAACCACGGTCATGGGTCGATTGGATGAGATGTTTAAGTTAAAATACCGTACCCGCAGGGCCATCTAGTGCACACACAAGCAAACTATAAGATTTCCCGCGCCTAGGGATACCTAATTGTATCTGTCTCTGTCTAGCTTTATATAAATGCCAAGTTATCAGTGAATGTACAACCAAATTTGTAGGTTCAATAACGTGTTTCCTGAGGTTGTAAAGTTAACAATGCTATACACACACACGTATATATATATATATATATATATATATATATATATATATATATATGTATATCTTTATCTATACATCTTGTATATACCTACATACCATCATAAACGAAGACTAATTTTCTTTCGACCAGAGCGAATGTACAGACCTGAAATCACCACAGTCATGACGAATATTATTAAATGATAACTAGTTTTTATATTTTAAAATACATCAGGAAATTGGTCTAGAGGACAATAAATGATAGTGCAGCACTCTCCTCGAGTCCTCGACTGGGATAATATTTTCTGTTTTTTTATGAATCTCCATTTAAGGTGTTTTTATACATATTTCAGGATACAATCGGAATTCCGAATATGGATAAAATGAACTCATGATAAAAGATAAACTATTTACATAGTCACAACTCACAACTCACAACTCATGTTAGTTGTCACCTTCTTGTCCACTCACATGAGTCATCCATCCCTCACACATCAAGAGATAAGCTGATAAGAAGACCCTCGCTATTTTTCAAAGTATACGACTCTACGATCTCTCTATCTGTGTCTCTACCTTCTGTCTCACTAAAGGCTAGTAGTAAATAGTAGTACCAAAATCCATATAGCAAGTATAGTGAGAAACTGAGAGAGTAGAGAGGGACGAAGAGGAAGAAGGAATGTACTATATATTTAGATTGTAAAGAGAGTTATTACATACTGATTATCATATTATGGGCTGCATTCAATAGTCCTATACTTTGAACTTCTGAAGTCTGATGAATCGACAATGAAGCACAAGACTCAAGAGTAGAGTCACAGTACTCACAAGAGTAAACAGAGTGAACTTAGTGTGTGAAGCCTGAAAGTCCATACTGAAGTCAGAAGACAGTGAAGACTGAAATTGGGAATCACAAACTCATGTACTATGTATTTACAAAACTGAAATCTCAAATCTGAAGTCTCAAGCCTCAAGTTTTGAGTTTGAAAGCCTCAAGTTTTGAGTTTGGACTTTGAACTTGGAAGTCTGAAGCTAATTGCTCTGAAGTCTGATGTCACAGACTCGCAGCGACTCAGACAGCTGACGGCCTGCCGCCGATAGGTGACAGCCTTCATAGAAAAAAATATGATATGTACATATATCTGTGTCTTTGTTTTATAATATATATTATATAAAAAACAAAAAGTATTATCAAAAGGCTATGGCGCTAAAATGATTTTTTAAAAAGAAAACATAAATAAATATCATGACCCTCTGGCCTCTAGTCCTCTACTATTTAAAAAATAAATATTTAGAGAGAGAAGAAAGAAAATATGGCTGAACGTACTAACGTCTGTACTCTGTAGGACTAAATATTTAACGTTTTTATGTTTTGTTTTTTATATAGTGTACGCCAGTCCCCGCGGCGTCCCAGCCGTGCTTTATTTGTATAATCAATAGAATCGGATTGGATGGTAAGAAGTTCAAGAAACTGCTTTTATTTTATCGTGCTCGTAGAATTTTTATTTCCATTGTTCTCCAATCAGTATGGAAAACTATCTAGAAAACTGTATATAAATGTTTTTTAAATATAAAACGATTTAAAAAAAAATACATAATGTACTTGTGCTATTTATTTTAGTTTTTTTTTTTTAAATAAAATACGTACTTTATACTTTTGTTGTTAAAAAAAATACGATTGCAACTATTTTGAGCTTTTATGGTTTTTGTTTTTAATCTTTTTTTAAATATTTACAAAATGCTTTAGATATCGCTTTTGAAAAAGAAACAAACAAAAAAAAGACAAAAACAAGAACAAACGTATTTTTTTAAAAACAAATATATAAATTGTATTGTTTTTTTGGTTTAAATATTTTGTTTATCATCACTTCTGACACTTCATCAATCATCAGGCGCCGAAGCGGTGATCAATATAAGTGTCAAGCGAGTCAACTGTCAACAGCTGGCTTTTATTTATATGTATTTACACTTTTACAGTTTCACACAGTATGAGTAAACACATAAACTGATTAAATTCAACAAAAATACACTCAAAGGCACAGAAATTCAGAACACCTGCTCTCTCTTGTTGTGAAGAGTTGCAGTTGGGCGAGTTGTAGAGTTGAAGTCTTGAAGATGGGGGTAAGATATAACTGAAAATTTATCCTTTTATCCTTTGTTAATCGTATTTTGTAACATAACTATTATTGCAACAGTCTGCAGTGAGTGCAGTCTGCACTCGCCACACTGCACTCGGCAGTCGGCACTGTTATTTAATTAGCCTGCTGCACTGCGGCATATAAACCGCACAGGCCTTCGCCTTTTTTGTAAATTTCGTTTGTGTTTGCAAAAAAAAAAAACAATGTTAGTTTTCACAGAACGTGCGAGTTTTTCAAGTTTCAACTGTTGCGAATTCGCAATTTTTTATTTCTTTCGACCGTTCTCAAGGGCGCCCAGCCCCACCCCCACAACCACACGGCCACATCCTCCGCCCTCCACTACTATTTAGCCATGACAAATACAACCAGCGCAAGTGTGGTATACACTACAATTCAGACTTGCAGTAACCAGCAGCCTCCACCCACCCCACCCACTGTGCCGTACGGCTTGCGCTGACATGCAATCTGTGGGCTCCCATCTCACGACGATAAATGTATAATGCAAATAGTATGGCCTTGGACTACCCGAGTGCGTTGTGTGGTATGAAAGTAACACTCCGCCCTGAAGATCTAAAGCGCGACAATTTGGATGCGTGTCCCGAAAGAAATTAAACACCGTCCTGCAGCGAGACGATTGGTGCACCTATCTAGAGGAGTACGTGAATAAGCCGGAACTCGTCTACGACGTCACGAGTCACGACGCTGCCGCTGGCTCTGGGATCACCAGACTTGATTTTCAACTTTAGCATGAAAATTCAGCAAACCAGATCGGTTACCAAAAAGATGGGTATACCTGAGTGGGAGATTGATGCTTTCGCTTTTTGATCGACAGCCCCGTGTTACGATAAACCTATCGGTATCGCAGGCATATCCAATTCGGTGACGTCTCGTGGTCGAGAATGTGTTCATAACATTGTCGAATGCGAGCCTGGAGAGGGACTAGTTTGGAGCGCCGCTGTATGTACTTTGCAGTCGGTGAACGCTGATAGCAATGACAAACTGAAGTTCCTGTTTTGCGAACTCGTTAGACGCAAAGAAGTATGTTGATTCCTGCCCACAATGCTTCAAATCGACAAGAGGCATTCCCGTGTACACTGTATGTGTAAGTACTAAATGAAAAGCGGGTAAACACAATAAACTGTATACACATTTATGTATAAATATCTGATGAGCATTTAATATGACTAAGTATGGGTGTATTCACAGACCTATTCATTGCCTCATGCTAACGACATGCTGCAAATTGATCTATTAATTCCCCGGAATCTATGGTACCCATCGTTGCTCGCTATAGCCCATACACTACACAGCTTCCTCGTAGAGTGGCGTAGACCACCTACAACTTACGACAACTGTTTAATTTTAATTTTAATTCGAGTTAATACTATCTAGTGAATACCCTCAGCTTATATTGGAGCAATCACTACTTTCATCTTTCTTAGTGCTTTTTGCACTCCGTTGGCTGCTCGGATTACGCAGACTTCGACCGCTGGTGGTGCTCTGTGTGCTCTTGCCACTCTCCGAGCTCCTAGTCTGTGAATTCGCATGCGTATGTTTACATACGTGTATGTGTATGAACTTGTGTAAGAATATCGGGTTCTGAAAACCAGACGTGGTACTCGACAACGTAGAGCATATGAATACATACACCCGCACTGGCAATGAACAAAGAACTATCAAACATGATCTATATTAAAATCCCCAATCACACGCCTATCCACGAACATCATTACCTAAAACCCTCTGCCTCTACACTTCACCAGAATGAAAACACGCGATATACATGTGCGCCATGATTAGCGGTAACCTGACACCGGACTCTACGTACCTTCTGCAGGGTGGTGTTGTCGCTGTTTGTACTTGCCATCTTGACGTCAACCACCTCTTCCTGAGTTTCTCCCCCCGACTTTGTATCTGCCGCTATGTCTGGTAGTGTTGGCGTTTTTGGTGACGATTGAATTTGCGTGGGAGTTTGCGATGAGGCGTCTTCTTCCGCGTTGTTTATAGCCTGTGGTTCTGAGTCAGCTTCCGTGCTATTTTTAGATTCCGTGTCCGGCAGAGTTTCTTGTGCAATCGAATCGAGTGTGTCGTCCAGCTTCAATGAAAGCCTTCGAAAAAATCCCGGGCTAGCTGCCTATTTTCGCACAAAAAGTACAGAATCAAAAAATGTAGTCAGTCAGGACCGCACCCATGCCACACTTCTCCTGTGTTTCACCAGTGATTGTGAACACAACACACTTGCAAATCATAAGCTATATATATGCGGGTCTATATTCGAATCCAAGCGCAACCCTGACCTTTTCTGAAGCGGGCTTCTCTGCTGCTTTCGGCTTTACCGCAGACCGCTTTTTAGCCATAGATGCTCGGAGCTCAGCAAGTCTTGGTAGTGGGAAAGGATACATATTGTAGGCCAGCTGAACCATAGAAAGAGAAGATGTACTGTATTAGTCATTTGAGTTTCAGGGATTTCAATAGGTTAGCGAGTAAACAGAAGTAGAGGAGAACGATAAGATATGCTACGAATGGAGTCAAAAATATGAACAAACGGGAACGCTTGAGAGTTAGAAAAGTAACTGTCACAATCAATATATATATATATATATAGATACGTGTGTATGACATGCTCTTGCCAACTTTGATCATATCGTGCATTTAATGACGTTGGCGTAGCCAAAGTCGAGCGTGTGCTCCTTGAGCTTTTCAGGAGACTGCAGTGTACAACATGTACTGAGCATCGGCGGTTCAAAACATACAATAAAAATAATAGATACATGTATTCACACATATAATATGCATAAACATATTTATACGTGCTTGTCTGATATTCGTGCTAACCTTGATCATATCATCACAGTTAATGACATTTGCAAGGCCAAAGTCGTGCGTGTGCTCTTTGAGCTGCTCATAGAACTGCAGAGAGTTTTTGGTGCTCAGCAACTGAGGTTCCAGCATAGTGATGATTGCCAGAGCCACCCGGAACATCATCTCATCGCCATCGAAGAGTATCGCATCCCACACCCGGAATAGTATTCCTAAGAGCAACCGACGTACGAGCATGCATGAGGATATTTGTGTGGAGGCGGATGAAAGAGTAAGCACACAAGGACACGCGCGGGTGCGTAGGGCAGCATCTGCACACTCAGGTGTATATATGAGCACACACAGGCCAATGGATGCTAATTAAGCGAAAGGGCATACCACTTCCCATATCCAGATTTGGTTGACTCAAACAATTAGAGTTTATGAGTGGCGTACGCAAGCCAGCCATTCCATCAAAATCTTAGCCTGGTAGGCACACAGTGGGACAAAATAGCTCATATCAACTGGGAAGCACATAGAGTGGCGATCCAGAGAAAATGTAGATATATATATATATATACATATACATACACACACACATATTATATATATATATATATATATATATATATATATATATATATATATATATATATATATATATATATATATATATATATATATATATATATATATATATATATATATATATATATATATATATATATATATATATATGCATACATATATATGACGTGTTTGTACATTTGTCTTGTTTATGCTGCAATGCTGTGTACTCGCATACATATGCATATGCATATATATATATATATACATATACATATATATATATATATATATATATATATATATATATATATATATATATACATATATATACATACAGATAATAAATAAGTAAATAGATAGATATATATATATATATATATATAAATAAATAAATATATGTATATTAATAGATAAATAAATAAATAAATATATGTATATTAATAGATAAATAAATAAATAAAATAGATAAAATAGATATACATATATATATATGTTTTTTATGCGTGTGTGCATATACATATAAATATTACCTTGCGGTAACAAGTTTGCAAACAGCGTTGGGAACCACTGGCCTGTGAATACACTGGTCAGCGGAGGATCGTCATCCGCATCCAGTACCTGTGGTGGAGTAGAGAGACACGCGAACGAAGTGGGTAAGCTGAAGCTATGTCCTATACATTTACTTCGCCCGAAGATTTCTGTGCCTTGTCCTATAAATAGAATTGGTCCGACGTTTGCGATCTGCCACACGAGAAAACATGTATATATATAGGTAGATAGGCGAGCTAAAAGTATCGGTTTAACGAAGCATGGAGAGGCACAGTCTGAACCGATACAAGAGTACATGATACTATACATGTGTATATTGGGACATGATGATTCGCTAATAGGCGTGCACAGGAACGTCGTCCACGGTCACTAGATAAATAAGTGCATTTGCGTGGATAGGTATTCGCTTAGTATCGCATGATCATTGAACGCCGGTCCCAACATGATACCATTATGGACTTAAAACGCTATATGCTTTCAAGTGAGACTGCTCGTATACAAAATTCTCTGGCTGAGACTGGATTGGGTTTAGGGCTTAGAGCTTCAGGGGTTAAGAGTTTTTAGGAACAGATAGGCCACACGGAGACACCAAAGGGCCTATGAGAAGTCGCATATAGCGCAGAACTGAGAGATGCGAATGCACATACGTTATAGTTATAGGTGACGGCATCCTGCTTCATCAATCGGCGGCAGTGTGCGTGTAGCCTCGGCAGGCGTTCCCTGTTTGTCGGATGGTACATAAGACAGTGCAACGACTGAGATTAGCAAATGGGCTGTATTTGGAGAATAATAATACGAGATTGATATCGTTCTGGCTATGCTTTGGCCTATGAGGCATTCGCGATGGAACTGCAGCCAAGAGATGCAAAAACACATGAGATATACATATAATTATATAAACATGACGATAGTATGTGCGCATGTATACGTTTATATACATACATGCACATCCAGTCAGAAGTGTGAGATGATACGCAAAATACTCACAAGCACTTGCAAAAAACCACGAATAGTAGAGATCTAAAGAGCACATGAGATATACATATATTTATATATACATGACGATAGTATATACGCATGTATACGTTTATGTACATACATGCACGTCCAGTCAGCAGTGTTAGATGATACGAAAAAGACTCCAAGCACTTGCAAAAAGCCATGAATAGTAGAGATCTAAATAACACATGAGATATACATATATTTATATATACAGGACGATAGTATGTGCGCATGCATACGTTTATATACATACATGCACATCCAGTCAGCAGTGTTAGATGATACGCAAAAGACTCCAAGCACTTGCAAAAAGCCATAAATAGTAGAGATCTGGCGCGTGTAAAGAGGAGTCCTGGCTGTAAACCCGTCACATACTTCATCAGTTCATCAAACACCAGAAGATCCACAGCCAGTGCTTCCAAATCCTGCAGAAGAGGCAAAAGTAATAAATAGTGAATTAGTGTGTGTGTGTGTGTGTGTATTTGTGTGTGTGTATTTGTGTGTGTGTGTGTTTGTGTGTGTGTGTTTGTGTGTGTGTGTGTGTTTCTACACGTTTGAAGGAAGCCTTTTTTCGCATAAACTTTCTTGTAAATACTTAAAACGTTTCGTATATATATATATATATATATACATACGCATATATATACACACATATATATACACACACATTATATATATATATATATATATCATTCGGATAAGCTTCGAAACTTTGCTACGAAGCTGGACTGCAATGAACCTCGGCCCAGGGTATATACAAACCAATTAGTGTGGAGTACTTCATACGTTTCATCCGCGTATGGTCTTTGTACTCCGCTTGCGATCGTCTATCCACCCCAATCTATACGCACAGACTCCTAAGCAGGTGCATGATGTCTGAATCCATATTGCGATAGGTGGCACCCGACAACACACCGTTCGACAGAAACAAGGGTGCATATATAAACACACTACGTTCAACAGAAACAAGGGTGTATATATAAACACACTACGTTTGTGGACGAGTTTGCACCGGAACTTACGTCGAAGTAATTCTTTGGTAATTGATCCACCAGCACACACAGGGCTGCGAATGCATCCTCTTCGTTCTGAAGCGTGTGGCAGGGCACGGGTGCGAGGAAGCGCGACCATAACAGCAATGAGCGAATAGTATGTGTGAGACGATGACAAGTGCGTGAGAAAAGAACACCTATGTAGTAACAGAACAACGATGGGGAAACAGCACGTGCGACAATGTCTAGACCCCTCGTACAACTCTTGTGTTCCTTTTAAGTATCTGGGAAGACATTATAAGTGCGAGACTGCAGAGATGAGAAAAGAAGCGACTTTGGTAAAAATAAACACAGTAACGAAAGAACAGTACGTGTGCGAATATGACAGGTGTGGGAACAGCACAGCAATACCACACTAACCGCAGCGATGAGACAGGGGACGTAACAAGACAACGGGCAACCCGGTAGTGCAATGTCAATCATATGAGGATATGGCGACGACAGATGACACAATGCATTCTACAAATATGGTACACAACTATCGGAGATATTGTCTCTAGCATTGACCTGAGCATAGCGTGGGTCGCACACACCTAGAGACGATATGATTGGCTTGAAAGCACAGGGGAGGAGAGTGTGTGTCGTGCGTAGGGGTTCAAAAGGTTCGACCACCTGGAATATGTACGTGTTGGATATACCACGTCCCCATGGAAACAAACGCATGGAATCAAACCAAACAACTCAGCTACTAACCAAAGCCCTTTTACAATGACTTCCACGAGCACATAGTCAGTTGACTGGCAGAAGCGCCCGATTGAGACTCCGATACTTCTCTCGCATATTGATTGCCTGATATTCACGTACCTACTTATGTACAAATTTCCATAAATATATATATACATACATACATACATACATACAGAGGTATATATACATACATATATACAGAGATATATATACATATTACATATATATATAGATATATATGTGCTATTTGTGCACTACTGTATACATAGTATACATACACACCAGATGTACGTACAATGCAAACAGAGCAGACATCGCTAGAAACGCCTCAAGTAGTTAAGATATACCTTGTGCAGCAGCAGCGACAGATAGGCACCGATACATTGTGAGTCTACCCTAACCCACTACTGAGTTGTGTTGAGGGCAGGCCAGAAACACACACGGCAGTGATTCTACTAAAGACATATCTAAAGACATATCCACATAAATTTTACTGGCACCGGCGACTCGAACCCAAGAATCCATAGCATCCTCTGTCAAATACGCATACATACATTATTCAACGACAGCAACTAGTTGAGCCTCACTAAAGTCGAGCGACTGACAGTAGCCCACCTCTTTGATGAGTTGGCAATAGGCTAGTAACACGTTTGTTAATGTTTCTACCCAGTATACACCCACACAACTTGTACTAACACCCGCTAGTCATACCCCAGAGTTCATAGCAACCATTCGGTCAACTATCAATATACCTTGTTCATCAGCAGCAACAGATGGGCTCCTATGAAGTTGAGCGACTGGCAGTATCCCACCTCTTTGTTGTGTTGGGAATAGGCCAGCAAGACCCGAGCCAATGTCGCTCTACCGGTAGTGCTCTGTTATATAAAGGGAGCCAAGGATAGGTTATTGATTGTAGTGAATCGGGGAATGCCGAGTTCAAATGACAGAGATAAAAAAAAAGTAACATACGGATATGATAAAGCAAAAAAATACTTGTGTTAGGATATGGGCTAGTAATAAACTTGTTAATGTCGCTCTACCGGCAGTATTGTACTTCAAATTTGCGGAATTCGATTATTTGGAATATAGAGATACAAATATATACCTATATAGGTATACATATACATATACATATACATATAC
>LUCW03001813.1:120000-145000 GCA_001586965.3 Sphaeroforma sirkka
TGCATGTGTGCAGTTGTGTGATGATATGCGTATATGCAGATGTGTGTGTGTGCGCGCATGCGTATATTATGCTGTATTGCACGCACGCCACATCATCGCATACAACACATTGCACACATACACAACATCATCATATATCATATATATATATATACTATATATATATATATATCCATATATGTGCTGTGTCTGTGCATGCATGCACATATATATATGCATAATATATGCATGCATGTAAGTGTGTTCGAATATATATATAAATATATATATTATACATCCATGCATACATGAATAAATACATACATAAATATATACATACATACACAAATACATATATATCGCACTGTGAAATGCCTGTCGCTTGTGTTCTTTTGAAAAAAACCTCATGTACAGACCTGATCCACTCCGTCAGATTGTTCACACGATCCACCAACTCATCATGGTATAGGTTTGGGTCGCCGGTGGCGTGTGCTGGATTGATATTGGAGCCGGCGCTCTGCACAGAAGACATATTGGGGATGACTGAGGCACTTGAGCTTTCACTCAAGGTTACACTCACGCCAACATTACTGTCAGTTATTTTACTGTCGGTGATTTTACTATCAGCAATTTGCACCTTACTCCTTGTGTTCTTTGCTGGAGTAGGAGTGCGGAACATTGTCGTATACATAGTGAGTGGAGCACAAATTAAACTAAGGTGTGGATATACTTGTCGCGCAGGATCCTTGATAATGGGTTTTTATACCATAATTGCTTTGTAGAGTGCGAATTAATACGCACTGGAAATGGTACTATTTAAATACACCTTGAATAGGCTCAATCCTTTTTGATCTGAGGAAAAAGCTGTGTTGTTGTGCTATTATGGACCAGAAGTCCAGGACTGTCAGTCTGTCACTGAACTGGTGTCGCAAATCAAATAAATATCTAAATAAAATATAAATGTGTATTTGACATCTCAGTGAAAATTCCGGACGGCGAGTCCTCGATTCTGCGTGAATAAAATGTATTTATTTCCATTTATTTTGTATATAAATGTATGCGAAGAGTGCAGTGTGCAGTGTGCAGTTGTGCACTGAAAAGCGATTATAAATATTTATTTACATAAACATTCATGTAAATAGATTGAAACTTCGCAACTCTACTATGAGAATGAAAGTAGTTGTTTCATTGTATACATACATAATGTAGCGAAATAATTCAAATGCGGATTTTTAAAACATTACCATCAATCACATGGCATGTGTTGCATCTTTTGGGCACGACCAAGCATCTGTGTATCGTATTATTTAATGTGCCTACCTTTCAGTTGAATGTTGCTGAATCATCGTTTTCAATAAAACGTCTATATACATTTAATACCGAGGAAAAGTTCACTTCGAAGCTTGGGGATTAAATATATAGTTGTGGTCTTAAAAAAATAAAAAGGAAACCTAGAGATACGGGTATCACCATAAAGGATCTGTTCAGGTCTGTGTATACTCACACGGGTGTCCTGCACACGGAATCGAACTTGCGCGTGAAGAAGTAAAGAATACAAGTCTAGCGCAACGCCAATCGAATTGATTTCAGTTCTGTTAATTTTTTATAGTACTACATCAATAAATATTATGACAGTACCTACAATAAACATTGAGTTTTCATTTAAAATATTTATTGTTGCCTTTCGGAATGAAAACTTTGCCACATAAATACATGAAGACTTTGCCATTCGGAATGAAGACTTTGCTACAAAATATTGTTGCCTTTCGGAATGAAGACTTTGCCACATAAATACTAAATACTAGTTTGGATATTGGGCGCATCCAGTATCGCCTGTGATTAGTCCAAGCAGACTTTAGCTGCACGTACGCTCCTATTCTAAAAGAAGCGTGCGTGCTGTGGATACAAGTACTCACCGTCAACGTCGAAATAACTAGGCCGCTCACGCCAAATTAGCAACTTGCGATTTTACGCATCTGCAACGCTCGCCCCATATTATATAACCAAGTGGAAAAATGCGGCAACGGCAAGTTACAAGGCACAGTAATGCTGCCATATGTACGTGCTTTAGTTCTAGCTTTCTCAGCCGCTGATTTGAACCATCGCACACAAGACTTCCATTCCATAGCGGCTGCAAACTCATCAGGTTCGGCATCAAATTCTTTGAGCCCATTATATTGGACGTTCGATGTTTTCATATTTATTTGAATTGATCCTCGCTGTAAGCTCTCCTTCACAGAGAGAAAGCAAGTGTGGATTCTCTTTCTTCGGGAGTAAGTGCTAGCCGCGTCTGTAGAGCTTTGACCGGAAGGTATATTTATTGTAGTAGCCGAGGGAGGTAAAGAGATGTCAGTCGGGGTTAAATTTGTTTAAGACATAGGCGTTTACGTGTAGTATGTACTGGCGTGAAATATGTACGCCTTGTAAGTATGCTTCATATGCCGATTCCATTGTTATTTTTGGTACATGTAGTCCTAGAAGTGTTTCCATTGCGGTTGATTTAATAATAGCTCCTGAAGGTACAGCCCTATCGGTTGTCGCAATCGACGCTGAAGAAGACGTATATTTATGGGCGTGTAACACAGGCATACGGCTTTGATGAGATACATAGGTTCTCCAAGCAGATCGTGAACTAAAAGATGTGAAAGTGAGATCCATCCCAGGTGATATTAAGGAAGTCAACGAGTCTTGTTGGAGACTTTGTCCTGATGTTGTGGTTTGTGTAGCTGGGTCGTATGGCACCACCCGATCCATATACTTTTTGAAGCTACGATATTTACGTTCGGCCCGTAACGAGTGTATTCTTATCTAAGCAGGAAGACAGGGCAGCCGTGGTATCTGTGTGCATACAGTGAAGAGAGGCAAGAACAAATATAGCGTATCAATATTATTTGTTCAATAATAGTGATATTATAACACATACATAGCAAGTATATTAGGAAGGTGAGTGCGACATCCGCAGTTCTTCCAGACGTACTGCTCCTTACAGTGTTGTAAAGTTCGGTCTGCTTCCTTTGCACACAAACGAATGAAACGGTTCGGCTTGACTTTTGGTGCCTGGATGTAGTTTCTTTGCCTCGAATCGGGATACTCTGGATCCGATTGCATTCGCGACTACGATATCTGTCCCTTTAATATATCGAGCTCGAACGTGTATACCGTCATATTGAATTTCTATTATTGCGAGCAATTTCAGCGAAGTGGCTCTTCCACAGCATCGGATTGTGAGTGAGTGAGGAGCACTCAGTTGTTCGAAAACCGATTAAAGGCTTGCCACTTCTGCGGCTCCTGCTGACTGAGCAGTTGTTTTATCTGGCCTGGTATAAGACAGAACATTTCGTTATGACGACGTGTCGAGACTGTTGGAAACTCGTTTGCTACCCTGACATATCAAGGCGACATATATTTTATTACATTCGATTTAGAAGGATATATGATGTGAATTGTGATGGAGGAGCGAATCCGAGACCAAATAAAAGAATATACATATATATGTACGGAGACTTGCTCTACTGCTGTTCACATGAGAACCGAGATAATCAGAAATTGCAGTTAGGCGCTAAATATGAAGATTCAAACTACAGTGGTCTGACCTTAACGTCTGTCCCTCTATGCATAGACGTCATAGAGCTGCGGTTTCTGTGACAGCTGTATATGTCTTAAAACAAGAACATTCTGAACTATGATATGCGTGCGTGTCTGTGCGTGTGTGGGCTGTGGAGTCTGTGGACACGATGTCGTATTCTATTTATCTTCTACTCGTATTAAATCGTGGCGGTAGTACGGTAATTACATATTCGACGTCCGTTTAAAAAAAAAAAAAGAGCAAGAGAGTAATCCCTTGTACATAAAGGAATAACTGATATGATGCAGACTGCAGTCGGAACTCGGATAAAGATATTGAGATCACCTTACTTGCTTGGTCCATTACCTTTTTATATTTTTCTGTCAAAAATTGAAATTTTCAAAAACAAAATATCCAGTGTGATTAGAATTTAGGATTGTGTAAAGGAAGCCATTGCCGTGTAAAATAAAATAAATTTCGGCCCATTTGATGAAGCCAAATATCCACCATGACAGCCCATGTGACAGTGGCCAATATTTGGATTGTTGACAGTCGGCGGCCAAAAAATTGAAACTCTCTGCTTTGTAAATTCAAATATGTACATTGTCAAACCACAAAAGTGTTCACAAACACCACAAAATGAGGAAGCGAAAGAAAACACTTCAACGACTATCAACAGAGTTATAAGCAGCAGGGATTGTCGAAGAGAAGGCACTCTTTCCTGATGCGGCTGCGAAGCCTGAACAGATTTATGTCATGGGTTTGACGCAGGGGGGACACGGACGTCACATAAAAGTAAGAGTTGGAGATATACTGACAACTGCAGTAAACTTGTTCTTTTGTCTGTCGCGTAGGTTATGTCACTTCACCCGACCACCACTCAAGTGCCTTGACCTGTTCGACATGCTTGTCGCAACAGAAAATGCCAAATACAAGTGTGCACACAACATATAGTATAGCAACAATACCGGCTACTTGTCATAATAGTGTTTTCTAACTTTCTGAGTGACAACACATGTTAATAGGGACTATTGGATAATTGTCAGGTATTTTGAGGTATTAAATTGTGCCATAATCGACCCTAAAAGTGTCTCATATCGACCCAAAAAAAATAGCATATCCAAAACGGTCAATGTTTGAGATTTTTGGTTTTGGTGGAGCTCGAACCAAACATTTTTTCGAAAAGTATCCGGGTGATTTTCAAGCAGGTCAGTAAATACAAGCCGTTCGGCGTTTCCGCTATCTATTCTCAGTCCTCTTCAGGGTCACGAAGAGACCTAAGGACAGTCCGATACTTTTTTAGTGATTAATAAATTTGTAAAAATCTGTTTCTCACCATTTATCTAATTATCTGACAATCTGATATTTTTTAATTTTGTATGAATATATATGCTGTTTTGTTGATTGGGTAAAAATTAAAACAAATTAAAAATAAATATTTTTTGTTAAATTTTTACAAAGAGAACGTAGTTACTAACATACCACATAGGTACGTAGGGAAGACTCGGAACTCAGAAGAGTTGACTATGGAGTGTGTACAATTGTACATAGTTCATATGTACATACATACAGGTCTGAGTTAAAGTTCTTATCAGGTCTGACTTACTGACTTGAGACTTCTGAGACATTGAGAGTTGAGAGTTGAGAGTTGAGAGTTGAGAGTTGAGAGTTGAGAGTTGAGACTGAGAGACAGAGCCGAGTCCGGAGTCATATATCATAAACTTCATATGTCAGATCTGAGATCTGAGATCGGCGACCGGCTACGGCCGACCGCAGGGCGCAGAGGCGCAGACGAGTGACGACTCTTCACTTTTGCGACTTGCGTCCCAGACCTCTGATGATCTCACCAGTCTCTCAAAGGTGTCTCAAACTCTCAGAGTCTCAGAGACTACTAGAGAGTAGTGACTAGGCAGTATTCAGTCCAGTGTCCACTGTCCTGTGAGAGAGAAAAATTGGAGTAGCCGAGGAGTATTTAATAACTCGAAGGGTATTGAGGTTTCACTTTTGACTTTTCAGCCTTTCAAGTTTGAAGTTTGAAGTTTTAGCCTTTCAGGTTTTTAGTTTTACATATTTACATGTGTGATACTGAATACACACATACATATTGATTGTTTTTTGCTTTGGTTTTTTTAAAAAGAATAAATAAATAAATAAATATAGTATGCAAGATAAATAAATATTTTTTACAAAATTTTGCGTAGACTGGAAACCGGGATACGGCAATGGGCGCATAGCCTATAGGCTCTGAGGAGTATGGACATTGGGTATCACATCATATCAATAATACGCACCGAACCAAAATACTTCCCAACAAAATTGGAGAGAAGTAGTGTTAATATTCTCTTCTCGTTCTTGTAAGAATTAGCAAGATACATATGTTTGAGATACCACGATGCTGACACCAATACTTACAAGTTCGATGCGGCAATAAGTTGGTTTGTTACAACGCGGCCAAGTACTCTATATCCTATTAACCGGTGAAATACGACTTTATACAATGGGTTCCCGTGCTAGCAAAAGCCATCGGCAGGAAGCCTGTATCGCAGCAGATTCTAGTATTGGAATACAGAAAAACAGCAGAATCCATAAAGGATCGATGAAGCTACAAGATCAACTGAACTGGGGTACCGACAACTTGACTAAGAAACAGAGACGGAGTCAGCTTGAGCAAGCCATGGGCGAACATCTAGAGCACGCTCGTGTTCAAGTATCTCGCAAGCCAGTCAGATATCTTGAAAGCAGCACAAGCGCTGAATATTTCGACAAAACATCCGTCCCTCCTTCGGTTGAGCAAATGGTGAAGGCTATGAAGCTTTCACCGGCACCACTGAGAAGGAATTCAACACCTCAACAGGAGTATGTGCGAAGACTATCGACTTTTCAGCAAGATGATCAGGTCGTTGACGCTTTGGATGGCGTGATTAGTATAGGGCAGCAGATACTGGACTGTATAACTGTGCTGGATTATATGACAATTTGTTGCGGGGCCGTGGGGGTGAGTGTGGAGCTTTTCTCAAAGATCGATCGAATGCTCCACATCTTCAGTCAGTACTGGCAAAAAACGAACTGGCGGGATTTGTTTGTCAACCCGGAATGTCACGTACAGGGGTTATCAAATACTATTTATAGTATTGCTGCTGCGATAGCGCGCTTAGAAATATTGTTTAAGTACGAAATCGAATGCTGTAGTAAAATAGATCCCAGTGTGCCTTTTCCTAAACCTAGTTACGCTTTACAGTTTATTCTGAGCGAAAATGGCACAAAGGGGCCAGGTGCCGATCGACACAGTGAATATTTAAACGAATCAGGCACCTTAGAAGCTAGTAAGACGTCGCTATACACGGACGAAGAGCTACCACATCTAGAATTTAGTCTGGGGAAATGTTTTAGAGCGCTTACCGAAGCACATTGTAAGCTTAAAAACACGACGAGAAGAAAATATATTGGCGACACCAGAATTATTCCATATGACAAGGGTGTGATAGCCTCCGCGACCTGAACACAAGTTTTAAAATATACATAATCCCAAAAAGTCATGTCTTAGAGAATATGTCTTATAAAAAAATTAAAAAAAACAAAAACAAAAAGAAGAAAGGTGAAAGTAAGGCATATTCACAAGAAGCATTCGGAAGCCGAGCAAACATTACTGAGCGTATCGGTTTATACCATTCGGTAGCTTAACCAGATCACTCCATGTACTATGTCCTTAAGTTTGTTGACTTTTCTTTTGTTGTTGAAACTGCTTGAGAATTTCCTCCTCCCTTTGTCGTTGCTCAAACTCGGCACGCTCGTCCACATCAGTGAAGTCTTCTTGTTTGATTGCGTACATTGAATAAAAGTAGACACCGGTGACAAACGCAAATAAACCGCCGCCGATGAGTACGTTTCCTCGGATGTACCTTCTGCGAGCAGCAATAGCATACCAGGCGGCTCCTTGCCCGTCTATGTTTTGGATATTGTAGCGAAAAAATTAACATATGCTATTATATACGAATAAAGTGTCTATCTTATCTGTGAGCAGATATTTAAAAAATTCAACTATAGAGACCACATAAATCATACAGTTGAATTCAGAAAACAATTCGTAAGGAAGATTTTGTCATATAGTTCATGATATTTCCTAAACAAAGGAGGAACAACTTCAAAATCAAATTAAAGATAATGATGAACATACCGACACACGTCTTAAAAAAACCGATACATATTCACATAAATATGGACGCATAGGCAAAACTCATATATATATATATATATATATATATATATATATATATGTAAGAAAGCATATATACATACATAAATACTCGAATACGTAAATACACAAATATATACAACACTAATATATATATATATATATATATATATATAGATATATATGTATATAAATATATAAACACATATATCTATATATATATAAAACATACATATATACTAAAATATGTATATGTGCATACACACACACACATATATATGCAGAACGAATATAAATATAAATATATATAATATACACATACAAAACAGGCATACGTACATACACACACACACATCACGCGCATATGTATATGGATATATATATGTATATATATATATATATATATTTTATATAATGCATATATATATGTAAGAAAGCTATATACATACATACATACAACACACAGGTGCGTGTAAATGCACGCACGCACGTCATGCATCACGCATATATATATATATATACGTTCCATATATGTTATAAGCATATAAAAATGTAAATAAAAATAAATCAATAAAAAAATAAATATAAAAAAAATATATGGATATATGATATATATATATATATATATATACATATGCATGTACATATATATATAATATAGTAATATAATGTTTGCATGCATATTATACATAAGATCAAATATATATATATATAATATATATATATATAATAATATATACGCGTTACAAACAAAAAAGACATACGTACGTACGTACGTACATGCATGCACGCACACATGTATATATATGGATGTTTTATATATGATATATATATATATATATATATATACATGCGGCACACATACCAACACATACGTTCATACAATGTATATGTATATATCGTATATATGCATGAATATATAGGCATATACATATGCGCACAAAACACTTGCACAAACACACACATATGTAATATACATATATATATAAAATATACAGATAATAAAGAAACAGAGATATATACGTAGATATATATGTTGCGTGTGTGTGTGTTGGTGCATGTATGTGGTGTTAGCATGGCAGTATGGGATATGATATAATATATATGTGCGTGATTAATTATTATGTTATGTAATATATAAATGTAATGAATCGAATCCATCAATATATATATATATATATATTATAATATATATATATTATTGTATGCATATGTATTATAATATATACATATGTATGTAATATGTTTTATATGCATATGCGCATTGTATACAAAACATGGATGTATATGTATATTACATGGATGTATGTTATAATATATATAATATATATGTAATATATATATATATTATATATATATATATACATATATATAATATATAATAATAATATATAATATATATGCATATCATATATATGCATATATCATCCATGTTTATATATATGTACGCATGTATATGCAAACATATGCATGCATATATATATATATATGTATATTATGCATGCATGCATATAATATATATATATATATATATATATATATATTGATTACATTCAATATTTATATATATAAAATATAATTACAAAAAATATATAGTATATATATATATATATATATATATTATATTATATTACACACATACACATCATAATATATATATATATACATATATATATATATAAATATATATATGTATAGATGCAGATATACATATACACGTATGTGTTTGAATCATACACACACAGCCACACAGACACATACAAGGACTGCGACACAGACACAGACACAGCACAGACACAGACACGCACACATATATAAATATATATATATATATATATATATATATATATTTATATATATGGTTGTCATTACTCTGTAATAAGAAGGGAATGTATTTAAGAGATGCTGGACATATACCAATATTGTACAATTTGATGAGTATACGATAATAAATCATATAAAACTCAATAATCGTCAATTACAAGTCCTTGTTGGACATAGTAGATAAATACAAGTTATGCCCTAATGTTTGGCACAACTACAAACTCGAGTGCGTGACATAACTACATACCAGGATCACGGACACCACCAGACCCGATGGCATTTCTAACGATAGAGGGCCTCATTTTGCGGGATCAGTATAAGTCCAACAATGTTCTTCTGCACACGCTATCACATGTATGTAAATATTCATGTATCGGATCACGATATTCCTAAGCGTGTACATATTTTAGTATTTTCACATTTTTTTTGGTCTCAAAAGACGGAAGTCATTTGTTTATTTGGTGACGCCACAGTCCACAGTCCACACGGCACTGACAGCAGGGCTTCTGTTCAAGTGCATTTCCATGATTTCTATGTGAGGCTTAAAAATATGATAATATAGCAATAGACGTTTGGCCGTCGCTGACGTTGAGATATTGTGAATCTTGTGTCCCATTCAAAAATAAGCTTGGTGGACAGGACAGCGTAGTCGTACTACGTTTTGACGTTTACGCATTGAATATAAACGTAAATAAACATAATAAACTTGCGTCTATGAGCACCACAGTGTGCTTATAGACGCAAGGCTCATATCGTAAACGTACGACGTTTTCACGTTTACGAAATGATTTTAAACGTAATTACGTTTTACGTTATGAGGCCTGTTGGTGGAAGCCAATCATAGTAGCATATACCAAAGTGGATCGGTTCGGTACTTGATCGTACTAAATAGTCTCTACTCTCTCTATCATAGCCAACTGATAACACTCTCTCTTGGTTGCATTTCTTATTTCCTCACAAGAGAATTTTTTTTTAGGAGCCGTCAGCCGAGGGCCCGAGAGAGGTAAATATGTTTTTATTTTATTTTGTTGAAATGAAATAATAAATATGTAGTAGGATTTTGGTTCATTTTATTTCACGGCCATCTTATCAGCCTAAATCTCTCTAGAGAGGGTCATATTTGGGTTTCAGATCGAGAGAGGTAAATATGTATAATATTTACGTACATATGTTTTTATTTTATTTTGTTGAAATGAAATAATAAATATGTAGTAGGATTTTGGTTCATTTTATTTCACGGCCATCTTATCAGCCTAATAGAGGGTCATATTTGGGTTTCAGATATTTCTTGTTTTCGCGCGAGAATTGCACGGAGCGACCCCATATTAAACTTTAGCCAATCATAAGGCAGTTGTAAAAATTGCGTCAAAGATCACTTATTTCTTGGGTTATAGAATCCCATCTCCTGCCCGTCCAGGTTGCCACACTAGGCAAACACCGCCATTAGGATGGCCTCCATATCCACGTATATATCATGTTATCAATATTCAGTTCCGGTCATATTTCCTACATTTCTTAATCGTAGAGTCTATATCTACACTTCACATATCCATTGCTTGCGCATACCTATTTATGTGCAGATGATACCAGCTTGATACCAGCTGGCGCTAATCCGTAAATCGACACCATCGAGTGAATATTACCTTGATTTCTTGAGCATAGTTGATTCTGTCAACATAACTGATAACCATCACAACCTAAATCAATCACACAACATCATGGCAAGCACAAATAAACATTCAACTACGGCATCTACAAACGAGGAACCAATGGTGGAGGTGAGTCTTGAGAACATTGTCTCTGATATAGGAGAGAGTGAAAGTGACGAGAAGCTTGACAACGCTGATTTACCAACTCTGTCTGTGGAGATGGATAAAGGCCAGACAGATGCAAAAACTGATGGCAAAGAAGCACTTGATACCCCGGATACACATTTAGAACGCAGGCATCAGCTCGGCAACGACAAGAAGAAAGCTAAGGACAAATTAAACTTCACACCTTTTGCACCTGTCAAACCACACACTGCACAGCCAGGGGCACTGAAATTAGACGTCACGAAGAAGCCAGGAGAGAATCGTGTTCATACCCCTCAGATTATCATTCCGGAAAGCTATGAAGAGGGCAGAGATACAGGGAAAGCTCATCGGTGGTGCGATCATTTAAGTTTTGTATGTGCGGGAATATGTGTGAAAATGACGAAATGCGGTCTCAAGATATGTGGATGCTGAGATGATAATTCAATCTGAGCGCTTAATCTAGTAAAGGGCGACTCGCTGTTAGATTGCTGCCTGTCCAAGTGCTACAGAGGCAGCATCAGACGACAGAAGAACACTCGTGGGCATTGCGACCTTTCCAGACGACCAGCCAGTAAGATGCAGTGATTGGTTTCTTGGTATACGCATCAGGAGATCAGGGAGCCTTGTTGGAAAACATGAAAGGCTACTCAATATGCCTATTATAAGAGAAGTCGTCTGCGTGTAGCTATTTTCCACGAGTCAAGCTAGTTGTTAGTTGGCCATACACTTCGTAAAGGTTTCACGAAGACAGCTCTGTTGTGTACTGCGGTTAAAACGCGGTCTATAAATCTAACTCAAACTTGTACATTGTTATCATTCAAATCCTAAACTTTCAGTTACTTTAAGTAAAAGTAGTACCATAAGTTGTCAAAAAGGTATCATAACTTGTAAAAGTAGTAGCAACATAAGTTCCTACGCTCACATATGGCTATGATGAGCTCACACTATGATTAGCACATGTGCAAGTGCTAAACGATCGTCAGAGTGTCAGGTACACTTTCTGTCACAATAGAATATTTGCAGATGCATAATATGGATAGATGTGCTGTTTTGTTAGTATAGATAGCTGGACTGTTCGGTCAATGACGACGAAAGTAGATAATTCATGCATACTTAATAGCAATAGTCAAACGACTACGTTTCATCAACGTTCGTCATGCCCACCCACATTTAATGGTCGGACTATATACAATGGTCGGATTATATACAATGGTCTTTGTATGCGAGGATCGATGAGAAAGTATGCTATGTACAAAATTTTTCTTCTGTTGTAGGCAGGGGCTCCATGATCGTCGAATCTGATTGTACGGATTCGTCCCATACCAGCTGAAATACACCACTCCCCCATTTATAGCTATAACACAGTCAAATAATTGTCAAAGAAAATTACAATGGAGAATAATCATGGAACCTTAATTTTGAAAGAACATTTGTATTGCATTAGGGCTGCGTGCAATAGATACTTCGGCACCGCGAGTAAGCACGAGGTACGATAGTAAACTAGAAACAAAGGCATCCTGGGCATCTTGTGGATCAAAGACAGTGTTGACAATTGTTATACTCGTGGCTATAAACGGCTAGTGTAGAATTTGAACTACACCGTGGTGTCGGTGTCGATCAGATCTTTTGACTTGGGCCAACGGCTGTGGTGGCCACTGGTATTTTACAGTGCAAAACTACAGGTAGTCACTTTTGGGACTTTTTTTTAGGGCCGGCCGGGAAGTCAAAATGATGACTTGCTATAGAGATTCGTTTCCTAGTGCGTTTAAGTAGGTATCGTTTCGTCTAATCGGATCAATATTCATGTCATTGTTATTCATATCATTTATTATTGTTTTTGAATATCTGTTCTAATTTTCGGCCTCTTTCAGCCACTGAAGATCGGGCATGGAATTGTGTAAGTACATTCTGCAAGCGGTTTGCCGGGTACAATAGCGTATACTATACATACTATTGTAAACATTCGAGGTACATAGTGTCTAAGAAAAGGTAATATCTGCTCCATGAAGTTTTTGCGTCTACCAATCACCAACTTCTTTTGCTCAGTACGATTAACTGCCTCTTGGTCTATATAATTTGTGCGCGACACCAGGTCTACGTTGCGATGCATTATTTGCTGTAGCATCAAAGTATCTCTCTGCACATGATGCTATATACGATCCGTGCTACACGACGCCTTAGATTTGCTCAATTCTGGGGTCCAAGTAGGCTTCACCTGGCTGTGCGGCGCCATCTTTGCCTTGCTTAGCGGACTGCCTCCTGCGGTATAAAAAAGTGCCCAATGCACCCACTCCCAGCAATCCGATTGCCGCAACTCCCAGAGTCGTACCTATTCGTAAGGTAGACGTTTTTGAGAAGTCAATGATCAGATCATAGGTCTAGATTAGGAGTGCATTAGATATGTTCAGAATTGAAGGCCATAAACCCACGCTGATATATAAATTGGTATAACTACATTAAAAAATGATATGTAGCTTGCAACATTATCAAGCCACCTATATATATATATATATATATATATATATATATATATACATTTTGTATACGAGTATATATATATATAAGTATATATCAGTATATACAAGTATATACATACATACATACATATATATATATATATATATATATATATGTGTACATATATATATATATATATATATACATACATACATACATACATACACACACACACACACACATTTATATATATACACACACATATATATTTCGACTGTAATATATATATATATATATATAAATATATATATATTGACTGTATTATATTGACTGTAACATGATGACTGTAATATATATATGTATGTATATATATGAGTATATACAAAGGTATATTTATGCTCTATACTCATTGTTGAAACCCTTCAGGTCAGACATTTGAAGTAATATAGACATGAGATAACATTGTATTCGTGTAACTTATGTTCTACAGTATTCCGTGCTACACGAGCCCGCCTGACGAAGGTGATTATCACATGCTGGACATACCAATTATGACTGACTTGTTGCTGTCATCTCCACTGGCCTGGCTCGCTGAGTTCTCATCTGCTTCCCCAACGGCACCAATTCCACTACTCAGAGCTTTCTGATTTGATCTCCCCGTTGTAACAGCAGCGAAGTCAGAGTTGGAAGTAGAGGCTGTAGTGCTTTCGCCCGTGTTGGTCGTCCAGTATCTGCTCAGGACATCAGAGTTATTGCACAATTAGACGCTACACACAGATGGACTCGCAAGGAACAGATTATTAGCTTACTGTGAACATATATTGGCGAGAGTGGCCTACACGCACAGGCTGCTTATATGGCACAGGTCTCCCACTATCGCTTTCATCGTACTATGCACATTAACTTGTGCTCAAGATATTTTTAATACTAGTTCTTCCTTTAACATACCCGTCACTGTTCCATCTCTTCGTATTCCCGCCTTTCCAGTCGTTAGAGTTGTATGGCTGCCCGGGTAAACTATCATTCTCTGAGTTCGTATCGGTTCGACTGAGAGTGAGTGAAAGAATCAGTTAGAACGAATCATCAAGTATGCGCATATACACGCACTTATAAACATTCGGCAGACCTTGAAAGAGCGAAACACTTCCGAACCTATGAAAACTTAAGAATCATCTACACACAAGAAGGCCCCCACTCGTGTACAAAATATCTGCAAACACATACCCCCCATCAGCATAGCCTCCACTACCGCTTCCATTCTCACCAGGGAATTCATCATTGTCTTCACCGGGGAATTCACTGTCATATTCATCAGGTGAACCACTGTTTTCTTCTGAAAATTCACTGTCTCCTTCTTCTCCTGGGAAACCACTGTCTTCGTCCCCATGGACATCACCGTCGTCGTCGCCTGAATCACCGTCATCGTGCCCTGGGGCATCATTGTCGTCATCCTCTGAATCACCGTCGTCGTGTCCTGGGACATCATTGTCGTCGTCGCCTGAATCACCGTCGTCGTGTCCTGGGACATCATTGTCGTCGTCGCCTGAATCACCGTCGTCGTGTCCTGGGACATCATTGTCGTCGTCGCCTGAATCACCGTCGTCGTTTCCTGGGACATCATTGTCGTCATCCTCTGGATCACCGTCGTCGTGTCCTGGGACATCATTGTCGTCGTCGCCTGAATCACCGTCGTCATGTCCTGGGACATCATTGTCGTCATCCTCTGAATCACCGTCGTCGTGTCCTGGGACATCATTGTCGTCATCCTCTGAATCACCGTCGTCGTGTCCTGGGACATCATTGTCGTCATCCTCTGAATCACCGTCGTCGTGTCCTGGTACATCATTGTCGTCATCGCCTGAATCACCGTCCTCGTGCCCTGGTACATCATTGGCGTCGTCGCCTGAATCACCGTCGTCGTGTCCTGGGACATCACTGTCGTCGTCGCCTGAATCACCGTCGTCGTGCCCTGGGACATCATTGTCGTCGTCCTCTGAATCACCGTCGTCGTGCCCTGGGACATCACTGTCTTCTTCCCCAGGGAAACCATCTTCATTGTCTCCAGGGAAATCATCACTATCATCTCCGCTGTCCTTGTCCCCTGGGAAGTCGCTGTCATCCTCTCCAGGGAAACCATCGCCATCTTCTCCCGGGAACTCAATCGGCGCTGGACTACAACTCGGACTAGTACTGGGTATTGCAGTGACAATAACATTAGGACTAGAACTTGCGATTGCACTATGACACGGAGTGGGGACTGGTGCACCGGTTTCTATGTCGGTTTCGGTCATATCCTCCGTCGTAGTGGTCGTCATAGTAGCTTCGGGTGTAGGAGAAGGTGCAGATGACAGCGAGGGTTTGCCGGTCGGTGAAGGTATAGCAGCTGGTGAGTTGCTGGGTGTAGCCGCTGGTGAGTTGCTGGGTGTAGCTGCTGGTGAGTTGCTGGGCGTAGCAGCTGGTGAGTTGCTGGGCGTAGCCGCTGGTGAGTTGCTGGGTGTAGCAGTTGGTGAATTGCTGAGTGTAGCAGCATGTGAATTGCACGGCGGCGAGTTGCTGGGCGTAGCAGCTGGTGAGGTGCTGGGCGTAGCAGCTGGTGAGTTACTGGGCGTAGCAGCTGGTGAGTTGCTGGGCGTAGCCGCTGGTGAGTTGCTGGGTGTAGCCGCTGGCGAGTTGCTGGGTGTAGCCGCTGGTGAGTTGCTGGGTGTAGCAGCTGGTGAGTTGCTGGGTGAAGCCGCTGGCGGCCGTGTCGCACTGGGTGAAGCGGCGGGCGATTTGCTTGCAGTGGGTGCTGGGGTTGCCTGAGGAATTATAGCAGCAGTTGAATAGGACGATAAGTATGGATTATCGATGTTAGCATCATCTAGTATTCACTAGTGTGCAATATCTACTGTTTCTATATCCATATCTGTAACTGAAGTCAGTAAAACAATTTCAAAACCATATCTTTAAGGCAAATATCTCCCATGAATCATACCGCATCAACGATGAGGGCGTCGCAGTTTTGGAAAACCAAACGGTTTGGTGTACCTGCTGGGAGGGGCTCGCTTAGTGCGCCGACTGTTGCGTCGTCAATCAGACGCTGCTGTGCCTCTGCGGGGGTCATATCTGGGAAGGATGACAGTAGATTGACTAACAGACCGGCGACCATGGGTGATGAATATGAAGTTCCTGAACCCTGTTAGAGATAGAAATAAGATTCCACACTTAGTGCGTGTTTGCGGTAGTTTACACTTTTGCCAATTTACACTTGGCATACTCTTGTATCCATATACAATTCACTTTACCAATTTACACTTGGCATAGTCTTGTATCCATATACAATTGTAAGTTATTTAGGAAATCTCAAAAACTCGGAAATTCGAAACTTCAAACACATTTCGTTCTCTCAAGTGAAAGTATGTACAATCATTCACACTTACACGAATGACTCGTTCGTCGGGCGCGGTGGAGAAAATGCTCTGTCCGGGGGCGAACAAGTCTACACACTCTCCAAAGTTACTGAAGCCTGCGCGCTGATAGTTCGCATTTGAGGCACCCACGGTGATGGCTAGCTCAGCACTTGCAGGCGATGTTTCGCAGGCGTCTTCATTGGAATTGCCAGCGGCCACTACTATGTGCATGCCGGCTCTCACAGCAGCGTTAACAGCGTTCTGACGGAAGATGTGTGGTGTGCGGGTGAAGTGTTACTAGCGGAAGCTGAAGTAGTATTTTATCGCTTCGCTAAGAAAGCAAACATACGCACACGAGTCTTCTACATGTGTCTATAGACACGCATAGCACACAGTACGCACGTGTCACACGTGTCTCACACATGTTCGCCTATGAACACGCACATACGTTCAGCGTTTCACTACGACCACCGCCCAGGCTCATATTGATGACCGTCTGCCTACTTGTATCCCTTGCACCCGCCACATATTGCAGAGCTCGAATGGTGATTGCTGTGTTTCCGACTCCATCCTCTCCGGCTAGAGCTTTAACAGCGATAGCGTTGCTTTGCTTGGATGTTCCGAACATGCTGTAATAATTGCAATCGGCTGCGTAAGTATGTACGTACGCGTAAACGTCCTAGCGCGTTTGTGGCATGGAAAAAAGTGGAAATGTGATCAAAATGATAATGCAAAATAGTTTTGATGAGTGGTGAGAATATGTATGACGAGTGGTTATATGACCATCTTGGCTGAACGTCGCACTGAGGTATAGAATGCTATATTGAATGCAATGCTATTTTCCTTAAATATTTCGTTCTTTTCTATCGGAACACGGTACTTACGCGGCCATGGCAAACCCTGCTACATTTGTTCCGTGCCCATTCACGATCTCTGGTTCGTCGGTGGCATCGAACCCGAATACCGCCCTATTTTCGAAGTCCGAGTGAGTAATATCAATGCCTGTGTCGATGATATACAAATCAACTCCAGTGTCACCATCATCAGCGACTGGAAAGCGGTAGCTGTTGTTGAACTCCCTTTCGGATCGTTTGCTTACAGCCTCCAAGTTGAAAAATGGTTGCTGGCCTTCGCCATCGGTAGGTAGATCCTGAGTGTACAAGGAGAAAACCGGAGAATGAGCTCGGGTAGCTAACTATCACAGAGGTACACATTGACTTATTTCATCGCAAGATACGCACTTCATAATGGTGAGGTAGATTTGCGACAGTTTTACATAAGAAGGTAGTCTACAACTACATGTATATATTTCGTATATTATCTACACCGACGATTCTAATCAGATAGTTACTTGTATTGATATAGCTACTTGTTGCCGTACCGATTCCTTAGAAGTAATACTGATTACATTGAATCTCACAGCAAGGACAATTTTGAAGAGATTTTTATACACGCAAATCGAAATACAACTCAATCATAAAGCATCATATTTGAATAGCTACTGTTTTTCGAACATTGTGATGTCAGAGCCATATCCATGTACACTGGCAGCACAACATGCACGAGAGAGTGATGCAATATATAGCCACAGATTAAAACAAGCTACTATCGGATAATAGTGTTAGTCGTAGCCGATTAACGATTTAACTATTACTTTTAGTTGACCGTGTGTTCTGCTATATAAGTTTATATTTGGCCATATATGTATACACTTAGTTATGTATGCATCTATTTGCCTATGATTTATAAGAATATACGAGACTATTATGTATCCACACAAGCTGTGAACATGATAATGAATATGTTTGCATGTTGTTTGTGAGACTTTGTATGCGATTGCGTATTTATACGAAACTGCATTTGATTGCGCAACTACTCCGAACTGCGCATCCAGTATTTTTAACAAGGAACTAGTTAGCTAGCATATGTACCGAAGATACACAAGTACTTGTACTTACCTTAATGTATTCTTTTGGGGTAGCAGAAATACATTCACTTTTTGTTTTACAAAGTCTTTAAAGTGGGATGCACAAATATGCACATTCAATCACGTTCTTTAGTTCTGGCAAACCACTACAATCGTGCTACGTACCTGTTCTTGGCATTGATTACGTTGTGTCATCATTTTAACCGGTGCTTCCATAAGCATGACTTCAGGCATGGCTAAGATAGATTGAACCTTAGTCTGTGTCATTACTGATGTTTGAAATTTTCAATTTTTAGTATATGGGAATGCAACATGCACGCACACGGAATCGGTGCTTCAGTCTCAATCGCAATCGGTCAGGTAGAGAAACTTAGGTGTCATATATGATTTCAGCTCAAGCACGTGTATCTAAACGTGTAGTTAAGCTCTACGACTAAGGAATTTATGTTATATATGTACCAGACGATCACTTACCTGTAATGTAGTATCCCATAAAATCTCCAATCATAAAGAGCTCGGGTCTGTTATCTTCGGAAGTAATTCCATTGAGCATCTGCATGTGACTTTTCAAAGTGTCCATTGTAGTTTCTGGGCGCAATTGTACAATCAGATCTATAGTGTCAGTTGCCTCGCGCTTATGCAGAGATGCTGCATTTACACATGCACTAGCAAGTGCCAGTATACAAATGCCTAGTCTCAGCATGGTGCCGTGCATATTGGAAATAGTCATATAGTGAGTTTGCATGAAATTTACAAAAGTCCATAACTGATCAGCAATATACGAATTAATGAAATACTTATACGTGCTATTATCTATTTTGCCAACTGTTAATGTGTATAGGATTTGATAACTATGCCGAGCCTCATCGATATCACAAAAGCTGCAAGGGGGTATATTTTTAATAAAACTTCGATAGGGGGCAATACTTCAATTTGGATCGAGTGTCGCATGGATTTTGCTCTACAAAAGATAACGATCACCACCAGATATCCCGGAAAACAACCCGCAGTATGACTGTGCCCTCTGAGAGTATATGTATGTATCCGTTTTCGAACAGGCTGTACTGTATGCCATTGAAAATACTCGAAACCTGGGGTTGAAGAGGCCTTAGAGTAATCGTTCATAAATATATTTATTCGAGCTTTTAGCTTCGATATATATTAAACCTGCGCCTCTTGGGTTCAGCCATTACCACACGGTGTTCATTTTGAAGCTCGTTGCATGGATACAGAGTTGTGAAGCTCGCGTCACTCGTCAGTGATTTTTGAGATAAGGATCTAATTCAGATAAGGATCTATTTTTAAAATGTTATTAGCAATCTCAGCGAATCAAATCGCAAGTTGCGTTCGACAAATTTTTAGACATGTAAATATATATGTATTTATAACTGGTCTGGTAAACGACAAATACATGTTTCCTTAGAAATATTTTGCGACTCCTCGTGATATGACATCTCAGGTCACTATCATGAAATACATCGGACTTCTGGGTGTAATAAAACATATTTCGATTGGACAAGTCGGGGTAGCAATCAGTTTCCGACGGTCTCGACACGTCGTTAAAACAAAATATGCACTTATACCAGACCAGAGGTGAAGAGGCGAATCCTAATAACAGTTAAGGCATTGGTCCCAGAACGACAACATATATTTGCTTGGACACAGCCTATAGGACCGGTGGACAAAAACAGTTAACGTAATATCAATATTTGAACAATTTCATACTTGTATCAATTTTAGGATCGATATTACGTCATAGTACATTAAATAAAAAATCGCTGCAGTTTATGTAAAAACGTAAGTTTGTTTTTTTTTCAACGAAACCCAAAAGTGCGACCAGAATTGCCATCAGGGCACTTCGAAAATAAATCAAGAAGAGATAAAGGCTATGCGCCATTCCATTGGCTTACAGAACTTTATCAACTCTTGATTTCTTTAACCCCGCGGGGGTAGGCCCGGTGTGGACCTGTGGAGTGTGGAGAGGGAGTCCGGAAGTCCAGAACTCTATTCGGCCGTCTATGAAAGAGGTCTCCATCTGACTAAGTATGTAGGATATGCATAAACGTGCTGGCCTTTGATTTTAGTGAAATAAAACATAGCTTTCTGCACAATCAAAAACTGTATCAGTACATATGCAACTATGAAACTATGCATGCCTGATGCAGTGATGCAGTGATGACTAATGCCCCTCTCTACTAGAGATTGTTACTGGATGAAAAATGAATTCTCCCCAGCAGGACGGAAATGCCAGAGAACCATGCAGATATATGTGTATATTTATACCTATACCTATACCTGTACCTGTACCTGTACGTGTACATGTACATGTACTACATATACATATAGATTTAGTTATACATATAGCTATAATTATACAAATAAATTGTATTTATACATATAATTATAATTATGCATGTAATTATACAATATGCATTATACAGTTTACAATTTACATTGTGCATTAACATAACATCAACATAATCATTATCTTTATCATGAATATTCACATTGACATTCGCACCAACATTGACATCGACATATATATATATTAACAAACATATACATATAGATATATTAATTCATTCATATTAACATTAACATTAACATTAACATTAAACATTACGTAATGCGTGTACATATACGTATGCATATGCGTGCATATGCGCATGCACATATGCATATGCATATGCATATGCGTCTGCATACTACGTGCATGTACAGCAGGGGCATATACATATATATAATATACATATATATATAATATATAATAATATATATATATATATATAATAATATATATAATAATAATAATATACTATAATATATATAATATAGCTATACTGATACATATGTATGCAGGATACATATACAATAATATGTTGGCCATAATAATAATAACAATATGTACAATCATAATAATAATAATAATAATATATAATAATATTGTTGTATAATAATAATATATAATATTAATGTGCATACATAATAATACATAATAATAATATATGCATATACATGTAATATTAATATAATAATACATAATAATAATATATACAATAATAATAACAATGTCAATGTAATTATATAATAATAATATACATAATATTATTAATATTAATAACAATAATAATAACATTATTATATACATACAATATTCATAGTAATATTACATATATTATATATGAATATTGTTATACATAATGCCAATAGCCAATAATAATACACGCGTAATACAATATTAATAATATTAACATGGCATTATTATTATTATTGCATTATGCTGCGCATTGCATTGTACACAATATGTGCGTGCATACGTAACAGCCAATGTCAACCAACACCATCACCAACAACAATAAGCCATCAATGTACTGCAGCCATATTACATATTATTATTGTTATTATTAATTATTAATGGTATATATTATGGTTGGCTATGGTTATTGCAATGTATGTGATATAATACAAACAAACAAACACATAATACAATAATACATGCATGTAATATACAAAAATAATAATATGCATTATAATATTAATAATATTATTATTATATTATTAATATTACATATTATACATACATGTTACAATGTGTACATAATACAATACCATCAATGGCAATGTCAATAACATGTACATAATATATTAATATTATTATATTATGTATTATTAATATTAATATATTATATATTATATTATACATATTAATAATACATATTATCATACATATTAATCAACATTACATATTATTGCATAATATTATTATACATATATACATTGCATTGCATGCGTATGTATACATACGCATACATAATACATTGCGCATTATTATGACATTGTAATTTTACATATGCACATAAATGAATTATTATACATACATGTAGAATAATGTATACAATATTATATTATTATACATACATATCATTATATAATAATAATAATATAATATAATAAACATAATATATAATAATGGTAATACATAATGCATACATTGGCACACACATTGCATATATACGTATGTACGTATGCATATATGCACTGCTTATTGCATATATGCATACATGCATATATACATACATATATACATATATGTAATATATATATGCATACATATGTATATATGCATTATAAAATATATATGCATACATGCATACATATATGATATTTATACATACATGCATATATATACATAGCATATATATATATATATATATATATATATATATATATATATATATATATATATATATATATATATATATATATATATATGTATATATATATATATATATATATATGTGCACGCAAATTATATAATCAACACGATTCTTTGACTACAATCAATCAGACATTCTGTTTATTTTGAATTACATACATTACGTGTATTCTGACTGAAGTAACAATCGACAGACTATATATTTACATGCGCAGATAAATAGATACTAAATTGCTCAAATTTTCTGCTTCCGAATTATTACTAGTTATGTACATCGGCTATGGCAAGGTTCCTGCAGCAATTGACCACATCTACACTTGAGTAGTTGCACATACAAGAAGGGTCACTTTTAAGTACCACAGATAGCGGCCAACCGAGAAGGCTTATGCTTGCTCTGGCTCTAGATGATCCAGTAACCGAAATGATTTCGAAATCTTTAATTCAATCTTTGTTTCTAGCCCATAAAGAAACTTTTAAAGCTGCTCCATTTTCATTGTCTTGTGGTGTAGTACAATCCTTTCGACGAGGACAATCTGCCATGCAATTTTCAGTAATATTCAGGAGGATACTACAAAACTATTTCATATCATTCTTGATATTTTATCGTTTACCAGCGCTTATGAATGCTTCCACAGATTAGCAATTTGAAATGCCCATACCCTGTCAGTGGATTTAACTCGATGTGTTGAACGGTATAGTATGGGGTCATACCCTCTCACACAGTATACAATGCTTCGACCTACGAATAGAGTACATTTACAACAGATTCGACTTGTTCGTTTTTCGAATGTAATTATTTGAGAGCTTGGTATTTGGGACCCAAATTGGTGACAAATTGAGGCCGGTCACCAACTAAAAGCGTATATTACAATTACAAGCCGGAATTTCACATATGAAGGTCTATATACACTAGCAACCACCTCGTAGGTAAAGTTAGGCACATTGCGATTATCTCGGGTTGGGAGAATATCTAGATATCAAGAATCACGCAACCGTTCATTTTTCATTCACCTTTTGCGAATTCGGAAAATGTATTTTTGATTTCAGAGGTCCCACATCGCCAATTCCGTTGTCGGAGATAATCACAGAGTACTTTTATTCGCGGTGCGTAACAGCTGTTCTAGAAGTAGTTTCGCCTGGACGCGTGCAAGATTGTTTTGTCGACACGACCGCCCACCGACGCCTGTCTGCGCGCCATCTGAGCCTTTTGCATGTACTTCTCGAAAGTCATCTGGATAGGCTTATATGTCGCATCTTGTACTTCGTTCATGAATGAATCTTTAGGTCCAGCTGTGTATGAGGTGTGATACGGGTAGTGAGGAGTTAATAGACCTAGCTTCTCCGATTACAGACCTCATCATATCTTATTTTTTTTTCATTTTCTCGCATATATATATATATATATATATACAAAGGGAAATAACAAATGTTCTGCGAAGAAAGGTCGCATAGAGACATACATACTCACATTTGAGTGATTATGGTGCGGTTCATGAAAATAGGCTCCAGCGACTACAATAACATCAATAATGTTGGCCGAATTCAAGCCGAAAACGGACACTACTTAATCAGAAGATATGTTCTCACTCCATCTCGAGTAATTCAAAATACACATTCTTAAGTCTAAGCGATGGCCCCACTGGTCCGGGCTTGCC
>LUCW03001814.1:0-21440 GCA_001586965.3 Sphaeroforma sirkka
GTCATCTACCACGCCTAATTCGTTCTTCCGATGATTAAAATGGCGTGTACTCCTTTGCGTGCTCCATCGAGGTTGATCAATACGAGCCGGGTTCTTAATTCCTGAGGACCCATATTTGGACATTCTGTACAAGATGATAGTTTGGCTAGTCTTGTGTTTCACCGGATTTCTGCCCGGTCGGTATTTCGCAGTGCGGGCTCTTTGCAGTTACTGAGCGTTCTATATATGTATCTCTCTTATTTAAATACCTCGGCGGCCTTTTGTGTGTGGGCTGTAGCTGTGGGTGGTATGGCTGGTTACTGACTTAATATTTACTCGCAGTATTGTGTGATGTTTAACTTTCAGCATCGCCATTATTTTATTAGTATTTTTGTTTTGATTCTATATTTTTTTTTAAATAACAAAAACAAAAAAACAAAACAAACAAAAAAAAATAAAATAGAAATCAAAAAAGTCGATATCAGTTGAATATGAATCAAAATCGTATATAAACAAATCGTACGCGTTTATCTGCAATTAAGTTTTTGATTGGCGTGTTGCATTTGCGTACGATTGTTTGTGGTTTTGTTTGTATTCGGTGCACCTCAGCAGTCTGCAGTGCAGCACCTGTTGCTGTTTTGCAATTTGAACAGTGCACACACAGGTTACAGCCGTGAGCTGGCAGCGCTCTAGGCTCTGAGCCTCTTCCTCTTCTCTCCACTCTCCAGTCTCCACTCTCCAGTCTGACTCTTTACTCTAGTCACTAGCCAGCTGCTAGCCCCTCGAATCCAACCAGTGAATTTCCAGTGATATCATCAATAATAAGTACTATTCACATTAGGCGTTCATTTTCTCATAATATTCATAAATGATGATTGATGAGGCATGGGAGCCGAGAGGAGTAGTTAAAGGTCGCGCTGGACACAAAGAACATCAGTCTTCGGGGAAACAAAATTAAAGTGTTTACCCGTGCACTCAAGGAGACTGACAAGGTTCCATACCAGCAGAAGCTGCCACGAAATAATGATATTGGATAACAACTGCGGCAGCATGTTCCTACAAGCTGCCTTAAAAAAATCTGGAATCAAAGTCAGTCACGACTTCGAACATTACAGACTACTAACACAGTCGATTGGCAGCTGCTGCCTTATCAAATGGGGATCGAAGTCTGCTTACGACTTTGGACCGCTGTATCAACATTAGATTCAGACTGATAACATTGTCTATTGGCAGTGTCTTTTGCCTGTTGCCTAGTCGAATGGAGATCAAAAGTCAGCTACGATTTCGAACTGCAACAATACTCAGAAGCAGGGAAACCCATTGTCCGATAATTTTGCGGGGATAGCATGACTAGGCAACTAAGGATTTTCGAATATGTTACATCTTTTTAGAGTTTCATTTACAAATCTACATGCAAACAAACAGCGCTTAGTATCATTATCAATTATATAAAGCACTATTTATCCCATTGCACATATAAAAGTGCCCCACTACGATTTCATCCTTGCCTTGTGAACCAATACAATAGTTATCGTAAACTATGCTGGTTTTTTACAGCACATGACTAATGACTCATTTAAGAGTCAGTCATTTTAGGATTACTGTTTATAATTACTAATAAATGAACAACGTCCCCTCCTGAGGAGGAGAACGTTGAGATACAGTTATCTCGCGTATACTTACTACATTTTTTAACTTACCATAGAAGTTGTTAGTTTATTAGTAATTACAGAGAAAGCTACAGAATATGAATTAGTCAGTAGCTGGCACATATTTTTTTGTTATAAGTATAACAATTGAAAGACAATGCGAACAGAGAATGTCGCATCAAATTGAACGATTTAGATTATCCGGTCGATTGGATTAACGACGTGTGGACGACGAGGATGAAGAAAGAATCTACTAATACGAGTGAACCCGAAGAGCGAACATTCCAATCAAGCAGAACATTAACCAGGGTCAACAAGGAAAGTCTCACGACGATCAAATGACGAAATCAGACAATCAGTCAGAATCCACAGATAAGTAGTCATGTGTGAGTACAGGTAGGAAAGGTTGTTTTCAGTGTGAGACAGTAGTAGAAATCGTATTGCAACTCGGAATGAGCTTAAATTGTATTTAAGAAGTTGTTAGAAGAAAGTTCTTTAAAAATGGGAAAGATCCACAGTACGGTAATAGAGATGGGAGATGTACATGGTTAAAGTACCGACAGATCGATGACTTAAGTAAGGAAATGAATGGCAAGCATGTGCATCTAAGGCATCTATACACAACTAAGTAGGAGTTAGGATTCTAAAGGGATTTATTGGGAGATGACTTATGAATGGATACTTAAGATTACGGAAGCACCGACAAAGTAAAGAAGACACAAGTAAGCAACTACCAGAATGAGTTATTTAGACAGAGGATATAAGGAAGCATACAGAGACACAAGTAAGCACCTGTGAGTTATTAACATATAAGAACGGGGCGCACATAACACGAACGATGCAAGTAAATACAAGGTTAAATTGTGAAAATGATATGCGAACACACTCAAATCACTAGAACTTCCAGATAAATCAGGTCAACGGAGAGGATCAACAGTATGCACAGAAGGTGTGGTTGACGGCAGCTTAGTTTAGGAGTGCAATAACGAGCAATCGTTCTTAGATCAAGAAGCATATTCCAACAACCGCAACAGCACATGACAAGGACATCACGGGTAAGAAGAGTAAAAGAGGAGCGATGAGGGAAGTTCCCAACAGGGTCCTGCGAATAGGCCGTCATTAGGCCGGAGTAAGAGCTGGCGAGGAGTAGAACAAGAAGTGGCTCCGACTAATGAGGCACTCAACCATATGTTATTGTGGGATGAAGAGTAAGACAGCTGGTAGTGTTAGAGTATATAGACTATCCACACTACTTATGTTAGTGTAGGAAATAAAACAGTCACGAGGGAACCCACGAGTTCCTCGGAGATCGATGTCGAGACGTTATGTGTTTGAAGGATGAAATTTAATAGAAAATGGATATTTATATTCAGTACTCTATCAGTTCATTCGCACACATTTCTAGTTCTCCATTGACAAACAACTCACCAACCATGTCCTACCCCCCGCCAAAGTCGTAGACAGCAACTCTTGAATCCTGAGCGCCGCAAGGAAGATGATATCGACCGACGTGGAACTAAACGTCGTCAGTCCCATACGGAACGCTCCGCTCCGCACTCAGGTCAGGCACTGGAGGGGCAACAACAGACACATCTTGGGGCTCCACACATTATTTCCGCGGACGACAAGCAGCCACCAACAGCAAACAAAAATGGACCTGCACAATCTGACGAGGATGTCATATTCGAGGGTGAGACCAAGGAAGTACCCAACCTGCGTGCGGACAGTAGTCAGACTTTTATTGGTGAACAGGTAGCCAGTGAAGGGCTGTCCCCTCGTTCGTCTCGGGATACTCCAGGGGCCTTATTTCCCAGTAATGACCCACCACGCCTCCCACCTAACAAGCGGAAGCGTCACCGGAACCGTACCAACAACAAGGAAACGGCACGGGAACAATCGTCAGCTCAGAAACTCACGGAGCTGATGACACAACAGCAGTCTCTCTTTGAAAAAAATACGAACAGAGGTTACAGCGCATAAACGCCGGACGAACTACAATAGGGCCGGCCGCTAAGGAGAGTTCTTCTGACGCACACGAACGGGTACAGGCAGTACCAGAGGACGAAGACAACCCTACCTTCCGAATTCAAGGCTGTGAGCGTCCGTTTTATGGACTGGGTACAAATCACCAGGGTCAGAGGACAGTTCAACCGAGGAGGATGATACTCTGTCTGCCAGTGAGAACACACCAACTTTTCAAGAGTTCGCACATGAACAAGTATTAGCCAGACAGAATCCTCAAGGTAAGCAGGCGGTGAAGAATAGACAGGACCGATTAAGTACGAACCTGCGCCAACAACAGCAACGTCAGTGGGGCGAGAAAGAAGCGCCCAGTGAATATGTACAGACACCTAAACGACAAGAGAAGGAGACAACAGTGCCTCCGCCCACACCGGCTAGTATCGAGAAAAGGCGACAGGCGCTACACGCACGGATACTACAGTTAAGTGACGAGCTATGCCAAGCAATCGAGGAGAATAACACGGCTCGAGCTGAAGCTCTTCGGGGCGTGATTGAGACACTTCGAGCTACATTAGAGTCCCGACCGGTAGAGAAGCGTCCCGTACCTTCACCACGTACGTGGCCTGATTGGCCGTCGAACAGATACTACCTACATGATATCATGGAACGGGACACAAGAGGGGCTCTCCTCGAGGCGTTCAAGAACGCACAAATCGCAGGGCTGGACGAGAGTTGGAACCTTACATGGTTTCATAAGGTACTATCTTACTTCAAGGCGGAGAAGTCAACGCTGGACTACATCCGCGACAACTCTGAACGGTTGAAGACATGCACACCTCAACTACAGATCGAACAGATCTGTTCGCACGAAACACAAGCCACTGTCGATCCCGCGTTTCGCAAGTTAGCCAAGGGCCAAAGTCGGAACATGCACACTCCTCTTATGGAACAAATGACACAGCTCATGGAGAACCACAGGAGGGCACGTGAACGGTGCCAGACAGATGCCGACTTCCAACAGAATTTAGTGAACCACTGCATTGTACAACTGTTAGAAGAAGCTCTCAACGGCCGTACGTATGAACGTACTCTACAGTTGCATCCCAAATGGCAACTGATGGAGACACACGAGCTTATACAGCTGTTGAGCCCTGACATTCAGGATGCACAGCAACGTACGGCAGCACGTTTCCAGGGTCGCAACAACCGCGAGGGCCCGACGACCAATGGAAGTCGCGACCACACCAATAGCCGCCCCAACCTACAGACGAGTAGACGACAAACGCAGAATTGGACTCAACGGCCCCAACCTACGGTACCAACGACTTGTGCGGGGTGCCAGGCACAGGCGCCACCAGGTGGTAGGCACATCCCACGGTGTCACCATTTCAGGGCGTCGCAAGCGGTGAGCGCAGAGGGTCGGGCAAGGCTATACGACAACAACAACCGTCCTTTGAGGGACGTACAATCGGTACACAGACCGTCCACAACGTCAACCGCAGGACAGGGGCAGAATACATCCCAGACTAGAGACGTAGTTACAATACGTCCGACGCCTCAAGTACAGGTGAATGCGATTACACAGGACGAAGACTTGGCTCCACCATCGGAAGCTACAGAGATTCATATCAACACGATCCTTTACGAAGACTTCGAGCACATGACGTCAACACCAAACCACACCTATGAGACGTGGGAGTCGGTAGCCGATCATGCATGAGAGGTGAGGGTGTCTGAGTCGGATAGGAGCTTCATATTTGTTACCACGATTGGAGCAGTGATGGCAATACAAGACCCATTGCTGACGTCAGACAACCGAGTCTATATTCAAGTACAAATCAACGGACGTACGTTCAAAGCCTTGATAGACACGGGAGCAAATAGAAGTTGTATCTCACAGACATCCGCAGACCTCCTTGGCCGACCAATAACTCCGGCACCACCTGGGTCATTTATATATTTAGCTGACAAGGCGGTGCGAACTCCTCGACTGGGGACGACGGAAGTGGTACCTATAAGGTACGGTACCAGAATTATCGACGGTTCATTAGAATTGATGAACTTGCCGACGGGTATAGATGTTATAGTGGGGCAAGATATGTTGAAAGGCTTGGGCCTATACATAGGCGGTATCCAATCGCCACTTGCACCAATAGACCCCACAGAACTAGAAGAGCTCCTCGAACCCATACCACGCCGACAAGCACCTAACACGACGGAACCCGTCGATGTACGCGAACGGTTGGCACAGGATTTGGAAGCCAATGCGAAAATTGCCGACAACGCGCGCTGTCGTCTGGAAGGGAGTGAGGTAACCATCCCAGTAACCCATGAACAAGCGTTGCAGATGCGGCGATCGGCGCGTAACTTCGTATCCGATCGATGGCTCCCCTATGTGGATGAACAAGTGAAGAAGTGGTTGACGGATTTGGTGATCACGAAACGAACGACACCAACGACTGTTAATCTTCCTCTCCTTGCGGTACCGACATTCGATGCGGAAGGCAACGTCAAGAAGGTACGCGTGTGTTTAGACATGCGTGCCGTTAACGCGCTTATTCCTGGTGACCAGTTCCTGATCCCCAAGGTCAACGAACTCATATCTCGCCTCAAGAGTAAGAAGTACTACACGACGCTGGACATATCGGCTGCATACCACAGGCTGCCCATCCATCCAGACTCACAATACTTATTTAGTTTTACACACGAACGTTATCAGTACTCGTTCACATCAGCACCGTTCGGTCTTCATGTACTCACGCAGCAGTTTCAACGTACCTTGAGTACAATACTTGATGGCTTACCGGTTCACCACTATATCGATGACATAGTTATCGCCAGTGACGGTTATGACGAACACGTTAGGACGGTGCAGAAGGTGATACAACGCTTAACATACCACAGTTTTAAGCTTAACCCTGCCAAGTGCCACTTCGCTATCTCCGAAGTCATGATCCTAGGGAAGAAAGTATCGGCACAAGGCATTGACATTGACCATGAAAAGCAGGCCAAGCTGATCGACTGGCCCACACCACAACGATACAAAGATATAGCCTCGGCGTTGGGTTTAGCAAATTACCTCCACGAACATCTGCCTAATTTCGCGAACACGGTTGCACCCTTGCGCGAATTTTGCAAACTCAAACCAAAGGAGTTGATAGGTGATCGTTGGGAGGAGAGACATGCACAGGCGTGGCAGGCAATGAAGGACGCAGTGGTGAATGCTGTGGCGTTACACTTTCCGGTCGACGGCATTCCTCTGAACTTGGAAACCGACGCTAGCGATTACGGTTTAGGGGAGCGCTATTCCAATGGGTCAACGGTAAGAAACATTACTTAATGTTCTTTAGTAAGACTCTGAACCATGCGCAACAGAACTACGCCACACCTATGAAGGAGTTACTGGCATTGGTATATGGACTGACACATTTCAGGGAATACTTGGATGGGCAACGGTTTGCGGTCTTCACGGACCACAAGGCCCTTGTGTATATGAACACACAGCTCAAGCTTAATCCGATGCTTCAGAGATGGCATCATATCATCGCGCCATTCAACTTTACCATATCGCATATACCAGGAGAGTCAAATGTGCTCCCGGACATGTTAAGTAGAGTACACGAGGGGACAGCGGAGCAGGACGAACTCGAAATAATGTATACCGACGGCTGGCAGTTATTCCCTAGTTACTTTGAACAAGCGCAACAACACTTTGGACCGAATGACATAGATGTATTTGCGGACCCAACCAACGCTCAGCTTCCTCGGTTCTGGACGAAGGATGATGGGGAAGGAGCGTTTGCCCACGACTGGTCGATAGTCGATGGATGGATGAACCCGCCTTGGGAACAGATACACAGGATGTTACGCAAGATACGAGCCGACGGCGCACGGGCCACAGTATATGTCTACCATGGGTACCAAGAGCACCATGGTTCGACCTGTTCAAGCAGTTATTGCAGACAGAACCGGTGCTGGTACCACGGACACCACACACGTTCCTCAAGTACGCTAAGTACGCATGTGGGAAGACACCATGGGGTCATACCGTAGTAGCACGGGTGGGTCCTCCCAATGGATTCAAACTGGACCCGCTGTTTTCACAGCGACTTGGTTTTGCAGAACCAAAGCATACAAAATATGTCATGTGCTTAGACACAGCGCGAGAAATCTCAGTGGCACTGGCAGATGCAGAGGGTCAACCGGCGTTTGCACAAGCGAGTCCGGCGGAGAAACAGCGTCGTACGCAACTCACGCAAGCGCAACACGAACAAGGACATCATGGGGCGGCGGACACAGTCCAACAACTTCGTCAGAACGGTCACGTTTGGCCAGGGGCACTTGAGTTAGCCACAGAAGTTAAGCGGCAATGTGGCACATGTTTGGGACAGGACACACTTCGTAAAGGTTTCCACCCGATGATTAGCATCGATGCACGCTACCCGTGGGACCATATTCAAGTGGACTACATCCCGATGCCACTGGAGTCCAGACGCAAGAACAATTATATTCTTCACGTCTTAGACATCGCCACAGGCTATTCTATCCTTCGAGCCACACCGGACAAGACAAAGGAAACCACGACACAGACACTCATAGAGATTTTTGGCGAACATGGTTTCCCCGTAAAATCCAAACAGACATGGGGAAGGAGTTCACCAACAAGTTAGTGGAGCTTCTGGTCCAGGAAGTGGGGATGCTACATAAGGTGTCTCCACCATATCGACCCCAAGTGCTGGGCGCGGCAGAACGACGTCACAAGGAGATTACACGTTCTATTCGACAATGCTGTGAGGCAGTTCCCCTTCGATGGGACGAACGCCTTCCGTTTACGATGCTATACCAGAACCTTCGGATATCCCGTCGCCATAAGAGTGCACCGTTTAGCGTGTACTTTGGCCGCCGCCATGTTCCGTTCGCCGATTTCACGGACGAGTTACCGGATTCTCAGCCGATGACGAATGACACCTGGGCACAACGATTAGACCAGTTACAGGACACTATATTGCCGACCCTCCACCACATTACAAGAAGTATACAGGCAAGCTTACGACGACATTTGACCGCCTGCATGCTCACGACTTGGTACATTTCGACGAAGGAGATGTGGTCATGGTACGATCAGAAGGCCGAACAACGAAGGCTATGCGGCCATTGTTTGGACCATATGTAGTCAAAGCTAGACACGGCCAACGCTACGAGTTAGCGAACAAGGATGGTTCCGCCCCACCAGAATTCAAGACCAAACCGGTACGGGTGGAACTCCTCCGTTTAGTGCATAGACGCACAGACCCACCAATTAACGAAGACTTATGGACCGAAGGAGGGGTGGAGTTTCGCCATATTATCACACATCGTACGAATGATGAGACGGGGAAATTAGAATACCTGGTGAGATGGCGAGAAGGCGAACCAACGTGGGAAACAGCAGAAGCTTTTGATGATGCCAACGATATCGCGGCCTACCACAAAGCTTCGCAGACACGGACACGTAAGCGCCAACGTGCACAAGTCTAATACTTTATCTTCAATATAACTTTGTTCTCGGATATCGAGCTCAAGCTCTGGAGCATAAACCAGCAACTCTAGCTCTAGCTCCCGAGTATAAACCAGCCACTCGAGCTCTTGAGTATAAAAAGCAGCGACTCTAGCTCCTGAGTATAAAGCGACTCTAGCTCCCGAGTATAAACCAGCAACTGAGTATAAAAAAGCAGCTCCCGAGTATAAACCAGCCAGCCACTCGAGCTCTTGAGTATAAAAAAGCAGCGACTCTAGCTCCCGAGTATAAACCAGCCACTCGAACTCGCGAGAATAAACGGTTAGCACTCGAGCTCGCGAGGAAAATCGTCAGCGGCTCAAGCTCGCGAGGTTAAATGAGCCACTCTTGCTTCGGAGTATAACACAGCGAAATCAATCAAACAACTCCTTGGGCATTGTTTTGAAACAGCGGGTTAATGGTTTGCACGGTTTCTGCCACTGGCAGTTTTTCTCCGACACAAATACAGTCCTATATTGTACTTGCCAAACTCCTATATGCTGACACAGATGAACAGTAGCTTCAAGAATTCAAACACGACGGGTCGCTCGAGACGTACACATCGGGTCCTCTAGCTCTCTGAGGTAAAATGCCAGCACAATGCTCTAGCTCTCTGAGGATAAATGCCAGCACAATGCTCTAGCTCTCGAGGATAAATGCCAGCACAATGCTCTAGCTCTCGAGGATAAATGCCAGCACAATGCTATAGCTCTCGAGGATAATGCCAGCACATAAGGTACTATGCTATTCTTATCATCTCTGAAACTGGCACACTGCTTTGTTCAGTGCTTCAGTTTGGGGGGGTTGTGGTCAGAATACAAGTACTTATATTTATTTGATTATTTTAGGTTTATTACAAGTTTTACAGTTTATCAGAATAATCTGATAAACTGGGTTTTAGGTTTTGCTGCTGGTTTTACAGCACATGACTAATGACTCATTTAAGAGTCAGTCATTTTAGGATTACTGTTTATAATTACTAATAAATGAACAACGTCCCCCCTCCCTGAGGAGGAGAACGTTGAGATACAGTTATCTCGCGTATACTTACTACAAAGGTGGGTGCCTTCTCTGCAGCCCTGAAATGCAGCCTCCTGACAACGCACCAAAGAAAGCCGATGCAGATATCACCTCCCCGCCGACTTCCGCCCCATCACGCTTACGCAAATAGTCAGACGCATCTTTGAAAGTGCTTTGGTATCTTAATCTGTGAGCAAATGAGACCCCGGGCTCTGCTACCCATGCTACCCAAGCTGGCTTCAAATCACGGTGAACTCCTGTCATATCTCAAGCACTTGCCGCCATGCAGGAATTACTGACGTTTGAGTCAGAAGAAGAGTAAAACGACGTCTGCCTGGACATATCAAGGCATACGACAAGGTCGCTCTCCCACGCCTATGGGTATTTTTGCGCCACGCTGGAAAGTCCGAAAACTGGATCAACTGCCTCCGCGCGCTGTTTGGGAGGTCCTTGTACCGAGTAACATACCGCGGCACGCTCTCGTCTCTATTCCACAGAACGAATAGTGTAAACTAAACTTGATGGAAATTACTAGGTTTCAAACTATATTAAACTAAAATACAATTTAGTCAGTTAGATTTAGCAGTGGTAGCTTGTGTAAGAATGATCGGGACTGCCTCTTGTTAAGAGCCTAAATATCCTCGATCACACAGGGCGTACCTCTAGCTGTTGTTCTTTATTGAATAATTTTCACTAGAAGTACTAAGTGTTCATGACCACTTGCCTAATTTGTAAATAGACATAATAACGTAAGTCACGTTAATACATTAGCTGATATAAATAAAGTTCCATCTGAAGAAAAGTTAAAAAAAAAGAAAAGACTTATTGGATTTTGAGATTGGCGGGAGGACCAAAATCTATAAGTAGTAGTTCGGAGATTATAAAATTTAGTTTATAATATCCTACATCTACTAATGTCTCAAATAGGTCCAAGTAGATGAGTCATACCAAATACTCAGGCTATTGGAGCCATCAAAGTGAATTTAGAACACTTTGGAAATATTAGAAAAAGAGCTTGTACTAAATTATTTAAAATACAAATAAAAAAACCAATGTATTATCTCAATTGATCTTGATATTTTAGACTGACCGGAGGCCGTATTTCTACATAGCCCCCAGTAGCTTTTAGAACTACGAACGTACGTTAAGATACGATCTAGTTGGTAAAGCGAAAACCAAAGTAAAAAAACGGTTTCGGTCATGACTTATCGAGTAAGTATGTGCCTATATGTACGAGTTCAAGACTCATGTTGTACTCTATGTCGTTTAGTATTTGGTCCAGTAACCATTTCCGATGTAGGCGCCTTACGTTTATTATTTGGTAAGGTAATAGCCAAAGGCTGTTCTTCATTAGTAAGTAAGTTTGAACAATTTTCTGCACTGTTGGTAAGCAGATCAGAAAGTTTAGTCACGTAGGAAGTAGGTGGCAAATAGGGAATTTCAGATCCGTCAGGGTTTGTAGTCACCTGAGGAAACCCTTTTCGTTTATCTCGTGTGTTCTTATGTAAACGCTTATTCCATTTCTTATTAAAGATACGAAGAAAGTCGCGAGATTCACGAAATGCATCGGAGGTTAGCCAAGCTACTGTCCCATCCATGAAACGGGTCTTGTAGTAAGTGTAACCGTCTTCGGATGTTTTATCAATTATATCTTTGACTTGTGACTCCATAACTGGTATATCAGAATCAAATGAGTGAGCGAATGAGAGTTCGGAGGTAGGGATACGGTGAGTGCCTAGATTGGTTGCGCTAGTACCATCAATGTTATTCACTTCGTAAGTATCACTCTTCTCATCATGGTAGGAAATAACAAAAGGTCCTATCGTCTTAGAAGAGAGTTCGGTAACGTTGGCGTTTCGATTTATAATGTTAACGTAATCGCCGACTTTGAACTGAACAATGTTCTTAGTGTTATTCCATCGGTCATACGCTTTAAGTAGGACGCGATTCTTGTGCTCGAGTAAACAGGGGTAAACAACGTTCTGCATATGCTCGATCTTTGTAGCCACGGGGTAGCGTGTTTTCGGGCGCAGTTTTATCAAACGTTGCTTGTAATTCACTATAGCGGCCAAGAAATAGTGAAACGGAGTGTTCCAGTTTGAGGATTCATGCAGTTATTCATTTGAGTCTGAACCCATTTCAAATGATAAGGCCACATATCCTCAACGTCGTCTAGTGCGGTACGCAAGAGTTTCTTAAGTTCTCTATGACGTGTCTCATTTGCACCCTGCGTTTGAGGTTTGTAAGGAACACCACGCCTATGGGTCATGCCTGATACGAGTATAAGTGCCTCCATTACGTCGGTACAAAACTCACTACCGTTATCAGAACATAGTACTCGGGGAAACCGAAGTCATTAAAGACGTGATAGCATAATTCTGCCACTGTTTGTGGACGTTTGTTCGGTATTGCATAAAGCAAGTTATAGCCCGAAGCCACACATAAGAAATGACAGATATATACATCGCCAGTATGCTTGGATCGCGGAGTTTAACCAAATCGACTATGACTCGGCGCATCGGTTGGTCTTCTGTCACACTTTTTAGGGGTGCCCAACCGTATCGCTTGATCTGGTTCTTTTCACAATCAGTACAGCGTCGGTATACTTCACGTATGGTTTCTTTCAGCGCCGGGTGATCAAGCCCTGCACGAATAGCCATTTTATAAGTATGCTCATATGCTCGATGCGTTAAATTATGTATAATTTTAACTCTACTTTCGAGCTCCTCTAAGTCAGTCAGATTCTGCGTAACGCTGGCTGGATGAACCATAGTCCTGTTGGAAAGGGCAACCTCAGTATCAGGAGGGGTAGAGTCCTGAGATACATAATTGACAACATTGGATTGTTGAAGTATCTTCTTCAGTTGTTTCGCAACTCCTGGCTGTTCTTTAAGCAGCGCTTTAAGTAGTTGAGTGCGAGCTTCAGGTTCTCTTAGAGTTTTGAGTCTTTGATCCATGGCCTTAGCTAGTTCCATGTTTTACGATCTAATGCCGTTTCAATCGGCATTACCTCGACTGCAATCTTGTTGGGTGCATGTGTTGTACGAGTCTTGAGCTTTTGTTCAAACTCTTTAGACTCCTCTAGTTTAGCTAAGAATTCGGTTGAGGGTTTCCACTTAGTGGTACCTGCAGGACCGATGCGACAAACAATGGTGTGTTTCCAAGGCGTCTTCTTAATAGAATAGGATCCCTGATACAAGAACGTGTCGGTTTCACGGTCGACATAAATAGGTTCGTCTTGAATCATATTAATTAAATCACGTATCCATGGGTCGGAGTTACGTAAGGGACAACACAGCGTAATGGTAGATTTAGTAATATTAACATAATTTAACAACTGTGCGATAAGTTGACAAGGTGGGTTAGCCCACGCATTATGCTTTGATAAGTCAAGCTGAAATGCATCACCTTTAGGATGAGTCAACGACCTATATTCAGAAACCTGTTTGTTATGTTCTGCGGCGAACATATCAACAGTAAATGGACCCCATCGTGATTGAGCGAGGTTAAACCATTTCTTATTTAGCATCCAATCGGTTGCTAATAACTCCTTGACTGTTTTCTGGTAGTCGGGCACAAGTCGAGAGAGCATGTCAGGAAGATGGTTATGTATTCCTGGTATGTGTGTTATATTAAAAGCGAACTTGGCAATAATGTCATGCCAGCGGCTCACCAACTGTGAATCAGGGTTCATATCTTTTAAGTATGTTAAAGACTTTTGATCACAGGCGACAGTAAAGTAACTTCCATAAAGGTAGTCTTTAAACTGTCTTAGCGCAGTAACTATAGCAAGGAGCTCTTGTTTAACGGTAGGGTAATTCCGTTGACTCTTATTATAACTCTTGCTAAAGAATTGTATGTAGCGCGGTTTACCATTTATCGTTTGGTAAAGCACTCCACCTACCGCTCGATCTGAAGCGTCGGTTGCTACTTGAATGGGACACCATCCACAGGGTACTGCATGATGGGTGCGTCCATTACTTTACTTTTGACTAGTTTAAATGCATCATCACATTCTTTAGTCCAAAGCTTTCCCAAAGGTCCTTTGTGCAGCCGTAGGTGACTGAAAGGCTTTAAGTAATGAGAAAGATGCGGTACCGAATCCGAGAAGAAGTTAACAAACCCACACACAGAGTTCACATCTCTTCCAGTAATTGGTGTTGATAAATCCAACAGAAACTGTTTCTTGCCAGGATCAATTTCTACCCCTGCTGCAGATACTTTGTAGCCAAGTAAGTGTATAGTATCTTTAGCAAAAGAACACTTGTCTTCGTTAATCTTAAGTTTAGCATGATTAAGTCGCTTTAAGACTTCTTTAACGAGTTTAGCATGTTCATGTGCTGTCTTTGTAAAGATAACTATATCATCTAAATAGACTGATACGTTATACGACAGGTCCGCAAATAGTTCCATCATAACTTGTTGGAAGAAAGAAGGTAACATGTGTAAGCCTTCAGGTGCACCTTTAAACTGGTACTTCTTACCTTGCCAAGTAAAGGAAAAGTATTTCCTATGAGGCTGATATATTTGTAGTTGATGGAATGCAGCTTTTAAGTCTATCTTGGAAAAGATAGTCGCACCTCCATTTTGCGTAGTATCTCGCTTATCTTAGGTAAGGGAAAACTATGTTGCGGAATTAGTTTGTTGATTGGCGACAGGTCTAGTACTACTCTTGTTTTACTAAACGTTCCATCAGATTTATATTGATCGACCGCTAAGAGAGCTAAGTTAACTGGGGTTGCATCATAATTGATTTCAATTAGACCCTGTTTTAACCAATCTTCGATTTGGGTTTTGACAACGTCTTTGTGTCTCCAACTCACGTAGTTATGTGAAGGACACTTTAACTTAGAGAAGTCGACGTTTGTTAAGTCAAGTCTAACGTACCCATTAGAGAACTTAAACATACACCAGTCAGTTATTGCAATCTTCCTGTTTTGTATAATTAAGTCCATAATTATATCGGTGAAGTGCGGAATCATATCCTTTGCTTCACCTTCCGGAGGTTTAGGTATCTTTAACATATTATCATCTGACTGATCTTTTATTCGGGTCCAGCCATTAGGCAGACCAGTGAGTGTTATACCTAAACTGAGAAGATCAGTCATACCTATAATTAAATCGTATTTCTGAGACATGTCAGTAACGATTAGGTGAGTCTTCACTTCTCTTCTATCTGACAGCATTATGTGTGCATAGTCAATGGCTTGTTCGCAAGTAGTAACTTTGCCATTTCCCAAGATTAAATCAGTTGTTTCGTTATGGACAGCCATATCTGTAGCGTAGGCTACTCGGCATGAGATAGCAGAGACTTCAGCCCCTGGATCAAATAGTGCCATAACTTTTTTCTCCATTTACGAAAACTGTTTGAAAGATACGTTCATCTCCTTTGGTATAGATTTTATTGAACATTTTCTCATAATCTTGCTCTAGTGCGCACATATGGTACTGTCAGTGCTTAACTTGGACGTCGGTAAGTCCTTGCAATCCTCTTTGTGCCAACCGTTAGTACCCTTGCAAGTAGCACACTCTTTCATATAGTGTCCAAAATCTGGCTTGCCTGGTGTGCACACTTAACAGGGTCGTGTCTACCATTCCACTTGCCATTACGTTTTGTGAGGTTGTAACCACACTTCTTGCAAGGCGCTCTCACCTTCTTATCACCTTCGGTTCGGTAGAAGTAGAGCCAGTACCCCTCCAGTAGTAGTAGTGCGAGGTTTCTTAGTACTACGCGCAGTATTAGTCTCTCACTGCGTTTCGCTTAGTGGGCTGGGTGTAGCTCGTGGTACTAAGTACTCTAGTAGAGGAATTGGTATGCTTGTGTACTATCTTCTCAAAGACAGACCAAGGCATAGATCGCAAATCACCATAGGCGATGATGTCATCATTGACTTTCTTAAAGAGGTTAGCTCCCAGAGTCTCCATCATCTGACAAATTAATAAATATTCGCCAGTATAGGTACGACCACCCATCCGAGTATTCATATGTGTCATATGAGCTAGAGCACCTCGAATAGTGGTATCGTTCGCAAAGAACTTGCGAGACTCTAGAAGTTCACGGTCACGTGCATCTTCAAAAAAAAGGTGTTAAGTATATTATCACGCAACTGGTGCCAGGGTAGGGCTTTCCAGTTGGGCTCATGAGCCTTCAAGATAGTTCGCCATTCACCTGGCTCACAGAAATGAATAAAGGCATTCATCATCTGCTTATCCCAAAGGCTGGCAGACTCCTTAAGTTGGTCGAAGGCCTTCAGTGTCTCCACTGTACTCTCATTAGTAGAGAAATCGACCTCAGCCTGCGCGTTACCTAGCTGCTTTATAAAGCTTGGTTCTAAGTGTTCACGAGGCTCATGCTCAGTGCTACGGGCTGCTAGTGCCAAGATGGTGTCTATTTCCTTTCTCTTGTTATCGATTAGATAGCGAATGTTATCCGCTTTCCTATCGTCAAGGTCAGAGTCATTCAATAGACGGTCCTCAAGGACTTGCATACCAGAGCGTAATAGCCTGAGACGAGTATGTCTGGTTCTCACTTCCTCATCCTCAGGATTAGAGCGGGAACTCTCTAACGAGGTACTGGTGTAGCGATTGCCAAAATCGTGATTACCAGGGTTAGTTGGCAAATGAGGGTCGATATTACGAGGATGGTAAGCCTCATCGAGTTCCATACGATCATATCCTCTGACAGGGTTAGGTTTGTCAAGAGGATGGTCGATGGTAGCATCAGAGCTATAGAGATTAAATTTTGAAATATTATCTCTCTCGCCAGTGGTAACTGGCTTAGTGGTAAACATACTGGCTGGTAAACCAGTAGGTCTCGGGTTTGAAACCCGGCCCGAAATTTTTTCTTCTTCGGTATAGGAAGAATATCAGCCAAGTGGGACACGATAGAGGGGTCCACAACTGCTGCTGCCGCTAGCTCCTTCAAGAGCGCTTCAGTGCGGTTCAATTGGCGTTGAGATTGAGAGGATCCAGCCACTCGTTGTCGAGTTATGGCGTCCTCAGCTTCGGCCCCAAGATTTGAGCTGAATGGAATGGCTTCTCCATCGATGGCGAAACCGAAATTTTCGGACAGGTCCAATACTTCCTTTTCACGCCGGATTTGTGCTGGAGTGTCCTTTAGATGTGGAGTTATAATGCCCCCGACATTCGTATCCACGAATTTTCCAGCCTTTCGACGTTTATCCCCAATATTTGACGGCACGTGGTCAGGGGGGGCAAGCTGGGGTCCTGAGCTTCACTCCTAGGTGATACACGGACGCTGGCGAGCCTTTCCGCGGTAGTAGATACCTCTTCTTCCAAGGCTTTAGGATCCGACGAGTCATCCTCAGAATAATCCTCTGTACCAACCTCAGAATTTGCTTCCCCAACAGTATCCTCGGCAGGCTCAACTCCAGACAGGCTAGGTGTTTCCACAGGGACCTCAGGAACCTCGGCAGGCTTAGCAGGCTTAGAGCTAGCGGCTCCCTTGCCTTTAGAAGTACCCTTAGCCATAGTATTTGCTGGATAGTAAATCGATGTCAGACAGTCTAGAAGCAGTACACTACTGTAACTACTAAATAACTGAAAAAATATGTAAACTTCGATGGAAATTACTAGGTTTCAAACTATATTAAACTAAAATACAATTTAGTCAGTTAGATTTAGCAGTGGTAGCTTGTGTAAGAATGATCGGGACTGCCTCTTGTTAAGAGCCTAAATATCCTCGATCACACAGGGCGTACCTCTAGCTGTTCTTTATTGAATAATTTTCACTAGAAGTACTAAGTGTTCATGACCACTTGCCTAACGTTATTAGACATGTAACTATTTTACAAATTAGGCAAGTGGTCATCTGAAGAACTTAGTACTTCTAGTGAAAATTATTCAACAAAGAACAGCCAGAGGTACGCCCTGTGTGATCGAGGATATTTCCAGGCTCTTAGTCAAGAGGCAGTCAGGAGATCATTCTTACACAAGCTACCACTGAAATCCTAACTGACTAAATTGTATTTTAGTTTAATATAGTTTGAAAACTAGTAATTTCCATCGAAGTTTACAATAGCATCCTACAAGGCTCAATCGTCGGCCCCCAGCTCTTTATTATCTACATGGATTCTTTAGCTGTCACGCTAGTACAATTTCGGCTCAAGCTCTTCCGCTCTTATTTATTTGTTGATGACATACGGACCCAAGCCCCTCGATCGGTTTCTGCTCCAGCCCTTCTTAGATGACATTGATGCGTGGGGACGCAAATCTGGCCTCGAACAGGGTGTCATTACACCCCGAGTACGATCTACCGGCTTGCGACACGCGGCGCCAACCCTTCGTATAAATGGTGAGCTGGTCACGCTCGACGCTTGCAGACGCACCTTGGAACACACGTTACCTCCCCTGAAGATGGCGCCCATACATGCCGAACCGAAACACTCCAAATATCTGGGGTTCCACTCTCTCACGGAGTACCAGGAATCAACAAACAGACATATGGAATCTCTGGTTGCAGCATTGTCACTGGGTACCGCCTCTTTCCGCGCTTACGGCTTCCATGGCTTCAGCTGGCGACACTCCCGCAACCGACTGGTGATGTTCAGAACATTCATCCTATCCACGGCCACATATGGGCTGAACATTATTGCCTGGGCTCCCCTATATGGAAGGATGCGTTGGACCCCTGTTCGAGCGCTTTAACTCAGCACTCATTCAAGCAGCAGCCATCGTCACGGGCACTAAATACCCTCGGTTTCCCAAACATCAAACAAACTTACTTCACTTTTTTGCGGCCTGCTCCCCGCGCGACCATTCGCGGATTACCTCGGAGGTTGCCTGGGAATACAACCCGACTCAATGGCCAGCACAAATCCACTTACCCCTCTGATGCAACCCGCCTGGGCCCACGACAATATGCTCACCTGAAAACTGTACACAAAACCACGGGCGGGCGTACACCCGACCATGTAGCCCTCCACCAACGCTGTGACGACATCAGGAAGAACTCAACAAAACGTTGGTCCAACAAGGAGATCGCGGCAATGGCCCGGCGCCAATACTACCACCAACTGGTTATGGGTAAACCGCCAACCTCAAACCGAGACACAGCCAGACACGACAGCTTCAATCGCTGCTTCGAGACTACACCAATCCGGCTCTGTGCTATAATTGTAACGAAGACGTACATGTTCACATTGCTCGACTACCGCACCGACGGCTATCACTGCCCTGTTTGCCCCGGTAGCCACAAGTTCACTACCAGCCACTTTACCTGCACCCAACGACTGATTCGACGCATCCTGGTAGGCCTGAAACTGCTGCCCGTTGGTCCTGACCTCATTCAGCAATTACAGGAGTGCCACGACTTCCACGCTATCTGGACCCTCGACGAACACCTTAGATCCTTTCTTCAGCATGTTGAAGATCCACCGTACCCTCACACGTCCCTGACACGTCAACAGATGTTCCCCAAACCCCGGCTAATCACTCTGTTGAAGTACTACTTCCAAATTTCGGTTTCAAACCAAATCATCGCGCTTGTTGGCTCCGCCTATGATACTTCCGATTCAGGCCAGCCAACACATACAGAACTCATCGGTGGTCTGGTGCGGCATTGGCTTACCCCCATCTCGCTCCTCGACCGGGTTATGACGGATAACCTGGTCCTTCTCGGTATTTCATACTCTGCACTAACCCATTCCGAGGCACTACGCGGCGCAGACCCGATCCGCACCACAGAGATGGGTACTCTACTTTAGTAGGTCAGCAAGCGAATATATGGAACATTCGATAGTAACAGTGTTTTGTCAACACCGGCCCGAATTGACTCAGCGCATATCTTCCATTGTCGACTCACTTGGCCCAAGCTTCAGACGGGAATTTACTGACCACTTCTTCCCATCAATCTTTCCTGAACCACTACAGCGACTATGAGAGCCATACCATATGTTCATACATTGTAACATACATACTTGTCATTTTTGAATTAAATAATATTATCCCTATATCAGCGGGCATTTTGATGAGAATTAATCAGTGTCCTTGCAGTTTTCATGGACGTCACTAACCAACAATCTCGATGCCTTGATGTAAACTTCGATGGATATTTCTATGTTTTAAACTATGTTATATAAACTAAGATACAATTTAAGTCAGTTAGATTTAGCAGTGGTAGCTTGTGTAAGAATGATCGGACTGCCTCTTGGTAAGAGCCTTAATATCCTCGATCACACAGGACGTACCCTCTAGCTGTTCTTTATTAAATAATTTTCACTAGAAGTACTAAGTGTTCATGACCACATGCCTAATTTGTAAATAGACATAAGAACGTAAGTCAAAAGTTACATTGGCTAATATAAATAAAGTTCCATCTGAAGAAAAAGTTAAAAAAAAATAAAGTTTCATCTGAAGAAAAGTAAAAAAAAAGAAAAAGACTTATTGTATTTTGGAGATTGGCGGGAAGACCAAAACCTGTAAGTAGTAGTTCAAAGATTATAAAATTTAGTTTTTAATATCCTACATCTACTATCGTCTCAAATAGATCCAAGTAAATGAGTCATACCAAATACTCAGGCTATTGGAGCCATCAAAGTGAATTTAGAACACTTTGGAAATATTGGAAAAAGAATTTGTATTAAATTATTTTAAATACAAATAAAAACCAATATGTTATCTCATTTGGTCTTGATATTTTAGACTGACCGGAGACCGTATTTCTACATTGATGTCGCAGGTGTTCTAGTCAACACATTTACGAGGAAAAAAGGCTACCTTTTAATTAGATGTACTCGTTATATGAGTACATGTCGTACTGTGTGCGCCCATTTTTATTTATTATTTTTTTTTGAACTTGCAGCTAGGTATTATCGAGCTAGAACGCTTCGAATCAGTAGTGTACTGTCCAAGAATCGATATCCCGGTGCATTCATCACATTTCTTAAATTTTGACGACAAATAATCATATAGGGTTGCACCCACGTTGTTTTGAAACACAGGGGTGGAGTCATAAATTGTCAATGATAGTTGAAAGCAACTGTTAAATTGTATCAGATATCACTTAAAGTGCAGGACACCACACATGTATATAAATTGATGAGCTTTCATATTGATAGCAGATACGTATGAGTGCATAAGCAGCGATATGGACAAGCCTCCGAATAGTTCGTGCAAGCATCTTGAAGCCTCACAGTGGAAATCAAACAGCTTTGATGGATGGTGTAGTGCCTATGACAGTGGATGACTGAATACGCAAGCTGCATCCATCGCTTAAATTTCAAGCACAGCGGGATGCAGAGTAGATGACTCGATCTTGTGATGGAACGAGATTT
>LUCW03001815.1:0-42500 GCA_001586965.3 Sphaeroforma sirkka
ATACATAGGCGGTATCCAATCGCGCCACTTTAAAAATCAATAGATCTTTACTGGTGAACTAGAAGAGCTCCTCGAACCCATACCACGCCGGGATAGGCACCTTTACCACGACGGAACCCGTCGATGTACGCGAACGGTTGGCACAGATTTGGCGAAGCCAATGTGAAAATTGCCGACAACGCAAAGCGCTGTCGTCTGGAAGGAGTGAGGTAACCATCCCAGTAACCCATGAACAAGCGTTGCAGATGCGGCGATCGGCGCGTAACTTCGTATCCGATCGATGGTTCCCTATGTGGATAAACAAGTGAAGAAGTGGTTGACGGATTTGGTGATCACAGAAACGAACGACACCAACGACTGTTAATCTTCCTCTTCCTTGCGGGTACCGACATTCGATGCGTGGAAAGGCAACGTCGTTAGGTACGCGTGTTTCGACATGCGTAAAGCGTTAACGCGCTTTTATTCCTTGGTGACCAGTTCTGATCCCCCCAAGGTCAACGAACTCATATCTCGCCTCAAGAGTAAGAAGTACTACATGACGCTGGACATATCGGCTGCATACCACAGGCTGCCTGCGTCCATCCAGACTCACAATACTTATTTAGTTTTACACACGAACGTTATCAGTGCCACGTTCACATCAGCACCAAACCGGTCTTCATGTACTCACGCAGCAGGTTCAACGTACCTTGAGTACAATACTTGATGGCTATCGGTTCACCAATTAAGGTCGATGACATAGTTATCGCCAGTGACGGTTATGACGAACACGTTGTAGGACGGTGCAGAAGGCGATACAACGCTTAACATACCACAAAGGTTTAAGCTTAAGCCCCGCCAAGCGCCACTTCGCTATCTCCGAAGTCATGATCCCTAGGGAAGAAAGTATCGGCACAAGGCATTGACATTGACCATGAAAACAGGCCAGAAGCTGATCGACTGGCCAGCACACCACAACGATATAAAGATATAGCCTCGGCGTTGGGTTTAACAATTACCTCCACGAACATCTGCCTATTTCGCGAACTGCGGTTTGCACCCTTGCGCGAATTTTGCAAACTCAAACAAAGGAGTTGATAGGTGATCGTTGGGAGGGAGAGACATGCACAGGCGTGGCAGGCAATGAAAGACGCAGTGGTGAATGCTGTGGCGTTACACTTTCCGGTCGACGGCATTCCTCTGAACTTGGAAACCGACGCTAGCGATTACGGTTTAGGGGAGACGCTATTCCAATGGGTCAACGGTAAGAAACATTACTTAATGTTCTTTAGTAAGACTCTGAACCATGCGCAACAGAACTACGCCACACCTATGAAGGAGTTACTGGCATTGGTATATGGACTGACACATTTCAGGGAATACTTGGATGGGCAACGGTTTGCGGTCTTCACGGACCACAAGGCCCTTGTATATATGAACACACAGCTCAAGCTTAATCCGATGCTTCAGAGATGGCATCATATCATCGCGCCATTCAACTTTACCATATCGCATATACCAGGAGAGTCAAATGTGCTCCCGGACATGTTAAGTAGAGTACACGAGGGGACAGCGGAGCAGGACGAACTCGAAATAATGTATACCGACGGCTGGCAGTTATTCCCCCTAGTTACTTTGAACAAGCGCAACAACACTTTGGACCGAATGACATAGATGTATTTGCGGACCCAACCAACGCTCAGCTTCCTCGGTTCTGGACGAAGGATGATGGGAAGGAGCGTTTGCCCACGACTGGTCGATAGTCGATGGATGGATGAACCCGCCTTGGGAACAGATACACAGGATGTTACGCAAGATACGAGCCGACGGCGCACGGGCCACAGTATGTCTACCATGGGTACCAAGAGCACCATGGTTCGACCTGTTCAAGCAGTTATTGCAGACAGAACCGGTGCTGGTACCACGGACACCACACACGTTCCTCAAGTACGCTAAGTACGCATGTGGGAAGACACCATGGGGTCATACCGTAGCAGCACGGGTGGGTCCTCCCAATGGATTCAAACTGGACCCGCTGTTTTCACAGCGACTTGGTTTTGCAGAACCAAAGCATACAAAATATGTCATGTGCTTAGACACAGCGCGAGAAATCTCAGTGGCACTGGCAGATGCAGAGGGTCAACCGGCGTTTGCACAAGCGAGTCCGGCGGAGAAACAGCGTCGTACGCAACTCACGCAAGCGCAACACGAACAAGGACATCATGGGGCGGCGGACACAGTCCAACAACTTCGTCAGAACGGTCACGTTTGGCCAGGGGCACTTGAGTTAGCCACAGAAGTTAAGCGGCAATGTGGCACATGTTTGGGACAGGACACACTTCGTAAAGGTTTCCACCCGATGATTAGCATCGATGCACGCTACCCGTGGGACCATATTCAAGTGGACTACATCCCGATGCCACTGGAGTCCAGACGCAAGAACAATTATATTCTTCACGTCTTAGACATCGCCACAGGCTATTCTATCCTTCGAGCCACACCGGACAAGACAAAGGAAACCACGACACAGACACTCATAGAGATTTTTGGCGAACATGGTTTCCCCGTAAAATCCAAACAGACATGGGGAAGGAGTTCACCAACAAGTTAGTGGAGCTTCTGGTCCAGGAAGTGGGGATGCTACATAAGGTGTCTCCACCATATCGACCCCAAGTGCTGGGCGCGGCAGAACGACGTCACAAGGAGATTACACGTTCTATTCGACAATGCTGTGAGGCAGTTCCCCTTCGATGGGACGAACGCCTTCCGTTTACGATGCTATACCAGAACCTTCGGATATCCCGTCGCCATAAGAGTGCACCGTTTAGCGTATACTTTGGCCGCCGCCATGTTCCGTTCGCCGATTTCACGGACGAGTTACCGGATTCTCAGCCGATGACGAATGACACCTGGGCACAACGATTAGACCAGTTACAGGACACTATATTGCCGACCCCTCCACCACATTACCAAGAAGTATACAGGCAAGCTTACGACGACATTTGACCGCCTGCATGCTCACGACTTGGTACATTTCGACGAAGGAGATGTGGTCATGGTACGATCAGAAGGCCGAACAACGAAGGCTATGCGGCCATTGTTTGGACCATATGTAGTCAAAGCTAGACACGGCCAACGCTACGAGTTAGCGAACAAGGATGGTTCCGCCCCACCAGAATTCAAGACCAAACCGGTACGGGTGGAACTCCTCCGTTTAGTGCATAGACGCACAGACCCACCAATTAACGAAGACTTATGGACCGAAGGAGGGGTGGAGTTTCGCCATATTATCACACATCGTACGAATGATGAGACGGGGAAATTAGAATACCTGGTGAGATGGCGAGAAGGCGAACCAACGTGGGAAACAGCAGAAGCTTTTGATGATGCCAACGATATCGCGGCCTACCACAAAGCTTCGCAGACACGGACACGTAAGCGCCAACGTGCACAAGTCTAATACTTTATCTTCAATATAACTTTGTTCTCGGATATCGAGCTCAAGCTCTGGAGCATAAACCAGCAACTCTAGCTCCCGAGTATAAACCAGCCACTGAGCTCTTGAGTATAAAAAAGCAGCGACTCTAGCTCCCGAGTATAAAAACCAGCAACTCTAGCTCCCGAGTATAAACCAGCCACTCGAGCTCTTGAGTATAAAAAAGCAGCGACTCTAGCTCCTGAGTATAAACCAGCCACTCGAACTCGCGAGAATAAACGGTTAGCACTCGAGCTCGCATGAGGAAAATCGTCAGCGGCTCAAGCTCGCGAGGTTAAATGAGTCACTCTTGCTTCGGAGTATAACACAGCGAAATCAATCAAACAACTCCTTGGGCATTGTTTTGAAACAGCGGGTTAGTGGTTTGCACGGTTTCTGCCACTGGCAGTTTTTCTCCGACACAAATACAGTCCTATATTGTACTTGCCAAACTCCTATATGCTGACACAGATGAACAGTAGCTTCAAGAATTCAAACACGACGGGTCGCTCGAGACGTACACATCGGGTCCTCTAGCTCTCTGAGGTAAAATGCCAGCACAATGCTCTAGCTCTCTGAGGATAAATGCCAGCACAATGCTCTAGCTCTCGAGGATAAATGCCAGCACAATGCTCTAGCTCTCGAGGATAAATGCCAGCACAATGCTATAGCTCTCGAGGATAATGCCAGCACATAAGGTACTATGCTATTCTTATCATCTCTGAAACTGGCACACTGCTTTGTTCAGTGCTTCAGTTTGGGGGGGTTGTGGTCAGAATACAAGTACTTATATTTATTTGATTATTTTAGGTTTATTACAAGTCTTACAGTTTATCAGAATAATCTGATAAACTGGGTTTTAGGGTTTTGCTGGTTTTACAGCACATGACTAATGACTCATTTAAGAGTCAGTCATTTTAGGATTACTGTTTATAATTACTAATAAATGAACAACGTCCCCTCCCTGAGGAGGGAGAACGTTGAGATACAGTTATCTCGCGTATACTTACTACAAAGGTGGGTGCCTTCTTGCAGCCCTGAAATGCAGCCTCCTGACAACGCACCCAAAGAAAGCCGATGCAGATATCACCTCCCCCGCCGACTTCCGCCCCATCACGCTTACGCAAATAGTCAGACGCATCTTTGAAAAGTGCTTTCTTAATCTGATTCCAAACGAGCCACCCCGGCTCTGCTACCCATGCTACCCAAGCTGGCTTCAAATCACGGTACTCCTGTCATATCCAAGCACTTGCCGCCATGGAATCTGATACACAGTCAGAAGAAGAGTAAAACGACGTCTGCCTGGACATATCCAAGGCATACGACAAGGTCGCTCTCCCACGCCTATGGGTATTTTTGCGCCACGCTGGAAAGTCCGAAAACTGGATCAACTGCCTCCGCGCGCTGTTTGGGAGGGTCCTTACCGCAGAGTAACATACCGCGGCACACTTCTCGTCTCTATTCCACAGAACGAATAGTGTAAACTTCGATGGAAATTACTAGGTTTCAAACTATATTAAACTAAAATACAATTTAGTCAGTTAGATTTAGCAGTGGTAGCTTGTGTAAGAATGATCGGGACTGCCTCTTATGTTAAGAGCCTAAATATCCTCGATCACACAGGGCGTACCTCTAGCTGTTCTTTATTGAATAATTTTCACTAGAAGTACTAAGTGTTCATGACCACTTGCCTAATTTGTAAATAGACATAATAACGTAAGTCACGTTAATACATTAGCTGATATAAATAAAAGTTCCATCTGAAGAAAAGTTAAAAAAAAAGAACGAGACTTATTGGATTTTGGAGATTGGCGGAGGACCAAAATCTATAAGTAGTAGTTCGGAGATTATAAAATTTAGTTTATAATATCCTACATCTACTAATGTCTCAAATAGGTCCAAGTAGATGAGTCATACCAAATACTCAGGCTATTGGAGCCATCAAAGTGAATTTAGAACACTTTGGAAATATTAGAAAAAAAGAGCTTGTACTAAATTATTTAAAATACAAATAAAAAACCAATGTATTATCTCAATTGATCTTGATATTTTAGACTGACCGGAGGCCGTATTTCTACATAGCCCCCAGTAGCTTTTAGAACTACGAACGTACGTTAAGATACGATCTAGTTGGTAAAGCGAAAACCAAAGTAAAAACGGTTTCGGTCATGACTTATCGAGTAAGTATGTGCCTATATGTACGAGTTCAAGACTCATGTTGTACTCTATGTCGTTTAGTATTTGGTCCAGTAACCATTTCCGATGTAGGCGCCTTACGTTTATTATTTGGTAAGGTAATAGCCAAAGGCTGTTCTTCATTAGTAAGTAAGTTTGAACAATTTTCTGCACTGTTGGTAAGCAGATCAGAAAGTTTAGTCACGCAGGAAGTAGGTGGCAAATAGGGAATTTCAGATCCGTCAGGGTTTGTAGTCACCTGAGGAAACCCTTTTCGTTTATCTCGTGTGTTCTTATGTAAACGCTTATTCCATTTCTTATTAAAGATACGAAGAAAGTCGCGAGATTCACGAAATGCATCGGAGGTTAGCCAAGCTACTGTCCCATCCATGAAACGGGTCTTGTAGTAAGTGTAACTCAACCGTCTTCGGATGTTTTATCAATTATATCTTTGACTTGTGACTCCATAACTGGTATATCAGAATCAAATGAGTGAGCGAATGAGAGTTCGGAGGTAGGGATACGGTGAGTGCCTAGATTGGTTGCGCTAGTACCATCAATGTTATTCACTTCGTAAGTATCACTCTTCTCATCATGGTTGGAAATAACAAAAGGTCCTATCGTCTTAGAAGAGAGTTCGGTAACGTTGGCGTTTCGATTTATAATGTTAACGTAATCGCCGACTTTGAACTGAACAATGTTCTTAGTGTTATTCCATCGGTCATACGCTTTAAGTAGGACGCGATTCTTGTGCTCGAGTAAACAGGGGTAAACAACGTTCTGCATATGCTCGATCTTTGTAGCCACGGGGTAGCGTGTTTTCGGGCGCAGTTTTATCAAACGTTGCTTGTAATTCACTATAGCGGCCAAAGAAATAGTGAAACGGGAGTGTTCCAGTTTGAGGATTCATGCAGTTATTCATTTGAGTCTGAACCCATTTCAAATGATAAGGCCACATATCCTCAACGTCGTCTAGTGCGGTACGCAAGAGTTTCTTAAGTTCTCTATGACGTGTCTCATTTGCACCCTGCGTTTGAGGTTTGTAGGGAACACCACGCCTATGGGTCATGCCTGATACGAGTATAAGTGCCTCCATTACGTCGGTACAAAACTCACTACCGTTATCAGAACATAGTACTCGGGGAAACCGAAGTCATTAAAGACGTGATAGCATAATTCTGCCACTGTTTGTGGACGTTTGTTCGGTATTGCATAAAGCAAGTTATAGCCCGAAGCCACACATAAGAAATGACAGATATATACATCGCCAGTATGCTTGGATCGCGGAGTTTAACCAAATCGACTATGACTCGGCGCATCGGTTGGTCTTCTGTCACACTTTTTAGGGGTGCCCAACCGTATCGCTTGATCTGGTTCTTTTCACAATCAGTACAGCGTCGGTATACTTCACGTATGGTTTCTTTCAGCGCCGGGTGATCAAGCCCTGCACGAATAGCCATTTTATAAGTATGCTCATATGCTCGATGCGTTAAATTATGTATAATTTTATCTCTACTTTCGAGCTCCTCTAAGTCAGTCAGATTCTGCGTAACGCTGGCTGGATGAACCATATTCCTGTTGGAAAGGGCAACCTCAGTATCAGGAGGGGTAGAGTCCTGAGATACATAATTGACAACATTGGCTTGTTGAAGTATCTTCTTCAGTTGTTTCGCAACTCCTGGCTGTTCTTTAAGCAGCGCTTTAAGTAGTTGAGTGCGAGCTTCAGGTTCTCTTAGAGTTTTGAGTCTTTGATCCATGGCCTTAGCTAGTTCCATGTTTTCACGATCTAATGCCGTTTCAATCGGCATTACCTCGACTGCAATCTTGTTGGGTGCATGTGTTGTACGAGTCTTGAGCTTTTGTCCAAACTCTTTAGACTCCTCTAGTTTAGCTAAGAATTCGGTTGAGGGTTTCCACTTAGTGGTACCTGCAGGACCGATGCGACAAACAATGGTGTGTTTCCAAGGCGTCTTCTTAATAGAATAGGATCCCTGATACAAGAACGTGTCGGTTTCACGGTCGACATAAATAGGTTCGTCTTGAATCATATTAATTAAATCACGTATCCATGGGTCGGAGTTGCGTAAGGGACAACACAGCGTAATGGTAGATTTAGTAATATTAACATAATTTAACAACTGTGCGATAAGTTGACAAGGTGGGTTAGCCCACGCATTATGCTTTGATTTGTCAAGCTGAAATGCATCACCTTTAGGATGAGTCAACGACCTATATTCAGAAACCTGTTTGTTATGTTCTGCGGCGAACATATCAACAGTAAATGGACCCCATCGTGACTGAGCGAGGTTAAACCATTTCTTATTTAGCATCCAATCGGTTGCTAATAACTCCTTGACTGTTTTCTGGTAGTCGGGCACAAGTCGAGAGAGCATGTCAGGAAGATGGTTATGTATTCCTGGTATGTGTGTTATATTAAAAGCGAACTTGGCAATAATGTCATGCCAGCGGCTCACCAACTGTGAATCAGGGTTCATATCTTTTAAGTATGTTAAAGACTTTTGATCACAGGCGACAGTAAAGTAACTTCCATAAAGGTAGTCTTTAAACTGTCTTAGCGCAGTAACTATAGCAAGGAGCTCTTGTTTAACGGTAGGGTAATTCCGTTGACTCTTATTATAACTCTTGCTAAAGAATTGTATGTAGCGCGGTTTACCATTTATCGTTTGGTAAAGCACTCCACCTACCGCTCGATCTGAAGCGTCGGTTGCTACTTGAATGGGACACCATCCACAGGGTACTGCATGATGGGTGCGTCCATTACTTTACTTTTGACTAGTTTAAATGCATCATCACATTCTTTAGTCCAAAGCTTTCCCAAAGGTCCTTTGTGCAGCCGTAGGTGACTGAAAGGCTTTAAGTAATGAGAAAGATGCGGTACCGAATCCGAGAAGAAGTTAACAAACCCACACACAGAGTTCACATCTCTTCCAGTAATTGGTGCTGATAAATCCAACAGAAACTGTTTCTTGCCAGGATCAATTTCTACCCCTGCTGCAGATACTTTGTAGCCAAGTAAGTGTATAGTATCTTTAGCAAAAGAACACTTGTCTTCGTTAATCTTAAGTTTAGCATGATTAAGTCGCTTTAAGACTTCTTTAACGAGTTTAGCATGTTCATGTGCTGTCTTTGTAAAGATAACTATATCATCTAAATAGACTGATACGTTATACGACAGGTCCGCAAATAGTTCCATCATAACTTGTTGGAAGAAAGAAGGTAACATGTAAGCCTTCAGGTGCACCTTTAAACTGGTACTTCTTACCTTGCCAAGTAAAGGAAAAGTATTTCCTATGAGGCTGATATATTTGTAGTTGATGGAATGCAGCTTTTAAGTCTATCTTGGAAAAGATAGTCGCACCTCCATTTTGCGTAGTATCTCGCTTATCCTAGGTAAGGGAAAACTATGTTGCGGAATTAGTTTGTTGATTGGCGACAGGTCTAGTACTACTCTTGTTTTACTAAACGTTCCATCAGATTTATATTGATCGACCGCTAAGAGAGCTAAGTTAACTGGGGTTGCATCATAATTGATTTCAATTAGACCCTGTTTTAACCAATCTTCGATTTGGGTTTTGACAACGTCTTTGTGTCTCCAACTCACGTAGTTATGTGAAGGACACTTTAACTTAGAGAAGTCGACGTTTGTTAAGTCAAGTCTAACGTACCCATTAGAGAACTTAAACATACACCAGTCAGTTATTGCAATCTTCCCGTTTTGTATAATTAAGTCCATAATTATATCGGTGAAGTGCGGAATCATATCCTTTGCTTCACCTTCCGGAGGTTTAGGTATCTTTAACATATTATCATCTGACTGATCTTTATTCGGGTCTAGCCCATTAGGCAGACCAGTGAGTGTTATACCTAAACTGAGAAGATCAGTCATACCTATAATTAAATCGTATTTCTGAGACATGTCAGTAACGATTAGGTGAGTCTTCACTTCTCTTCTATCTGACAGCATTATGTGTGCATAGTCAATGGCTTGTTCGCAAGTAGTAACTTTGCCATTTCCCAAGATTAAATCAGTTGTTTCGTTATGGACAGCCATATCTGTAGCGTAGGCTACTCGGCATGAGATAGCAGAGACTTCAGCCCCTGGATCAAATAGTGCCATAACTTTTTTTTCTCCATTTACGAAAACTGTTTGAAAGATACGTTCATCTCCTTTGGTATAGATTTTATTGAACATTTTCTCATAATCTTGCTCTAGTGCGCACATATGGTACTGTCAGTGCTTAACTTGGACGTCGGGTAAGTCCTTGCAATCCTCTTTGTGCCAACCGTTAGTACCCTTGCAAGTAGCACACTCTTTCATATAGTGTCCAAAATCTGGCTTGCCTGGTGCACACTTAACAGGGTCGTGTCTACCATTCCACTTGCCATTACGTTTTGTGAGGTTGTAACCACACTTCTTGCAAGGCGCTCTCACCTTCTAATCACCTTTCGGTTCGGTAGAAGTAGAGCCAGTACCCCCTCCAGTAGTAGTGCGAGGTTTCTTAGTACTACGCGCAGTATTAGTCTCTACTGCGTTTCGCTTAGTGGGCTGGGTGTAGCTCGTGGTACTAAGTACTCTAGTAGAGGAATTGGTATGCTTGTGTACTATCTTCTCAAAGACAGACCAAGGCATAGATCGCAAATCACCATAGGCGATGATGTCATCATTGACTTTCTTAAAGAGGTTAGCTCCCAGAGTCTCCATCATCTGACAAAATAATAAATATTCGCCAGTATAGGTACGACCACCCATCCGAGTATTCATATGTGTCATATGAGCTAGAGCACCTCGAATAGTGGTATCGTTCGCAAAGAACTTGCGAGACTCTAGAAGTTCACGGTCACGTGCATCTTCAAAAAAGGTGTTAAGTATATTATCACGCAACTGGTGCCAGGGTAGGGCTTTCCAGTTGGGCTCATGAGCCTTCAAGATAGTTCGCCATTCACCTGGCTCACAGAAATGAATAAAGGCATTCATCATCTGCTTATCCCAAAGGCTGGCAGACTCCTTAAGTTGGTCGAAGGCCTTCAGTGTCTCCACTGTACTCTCATTAGTAGAGAAATCGACCTCAGCCTGCGCGTTACCTAGCTGCTTTATAAAGCTTGGTTCTAAGTGTTCACGAGGCTCATGCTCAGTGCTACGGGCTGCTAGTGCCAAGATGGTGTCTATTTCCTTTCTCTTGTTATCGATTAGATAGCGAATGTTATCCGCTTTCCTATCGTCAAGGTCAGAGTCATTCAATAGACGGTCCTCAAGGACTTGCATACCAGAGCGCAATAGCCTGAGACGAGTATGTCTGGTTCTCACTTCCTCATCCTCAGGATTAGAGCGGGAACTCTCTAACGAGGTACTGGTGTAGCGATTGCCAAAATCGTGATTACCAGGGTTAGTTGGCAAAATGAGGGTCGATATTACGAGGATGGTAAGCCTCATCGAGTTCCATACGATCATATCCTCTGACAGGGTTAGGTTTGTCAAGAGGATGGTCGATGGTAGCATCAGAGCTATAGAGATTAAATTTTGAAATATTATCTCTCTCGCCAGTGGTAACTGGCTTAGTGGTAAACATACTGGCTGGTAAACCAGTAGGTCTCGGGTTTGAAACCCGGCCCGAAATTTTCTTCTTCTTCGGTATAGGAAGAATATCAGCCAAGTGGGACACGATAGAGGGTCCACAACTGCTGCTGCCGCTAGCTCCTTCAAGAGCGCTTCAGTGCGGTTCAATTGGCGTTGAGATTGAGAGGATCCAGCCACTCGTTGTCGAGTTATGGCGTCCTCAGCTTCGGCCCCAAGATTTGAGCTGAATGGAATGGCTTCTCCATCGATGGCGAAACCGAAATTTTCGGACAGGTCCAATACTTCCTTTTCACGCCGGATTTGTGCTGGAGTGTCCTTTAGATGTGGAGTTATAATGCCCCCGACATTCGTATCCACGAATTTTCCAGCCTTTCGACGTTTATCCCCAATATTTGACGGCACGTGGTCAGGGGGGGGGGGGGCAAGCTGGGGTCCTGAGCTTCACTCCTAGGTGATACACGGACGCTGGCGAGCCTTTCCGCGGTAGTAGATACCTCTTCTTCCAAGGCTTTAGGATCCGACGAGTCATCCTCAGAATAATCCTCTGTACCAACCTCAGAATTTGCTTCCCCAACAGTATCCTCGGCAGGCTCAACTCCAGACAGGCTAGGTGTTTCCACAGGGACCTCAGGAACCTCGGCAGGCTTAGCAGGCTTAGAGCTAGCGGCTCCCTTGCCTTTAGAAGTACCCTTAGCCATAGTATTTGCTGGATAGTAAATCGATGTCAGACAGTCTAGAAGCAGTACACTACTGTAACTACTAAATAACTGAAAAATATGTAAACTTCGATGGAAATTACTAGGTTTCAAACTATATTAAACTAAAATACAATTTAGTCAGTTAGGATTTTTAGCAGTGGTAGCTTGTGTAAGAATGATCGGGACTGCCTCTTGTTAAGAGCCTAAATATCCTCGATCACACAGGGCGTACCTCTAGCTGTTCTTTATTGAATAATTTTCACTAGAAGTACTAAGTGTTCATGACCACTTACGTTATTATGTCTATTTACAAATTAGGCAAGTGGTCATGAACACTTAGTACTTCTAGTGAAAATTATTCAATAAAGAACAGCCAGAGGTACGCCCTGTGTGATCGAGGATATTTAGGCTCTTAACAAGAGGCAGTCCTGATCATTCTTACACAAGCTACCACTGCTAAATCTAACTGACTAAATTGTATTTTAGTTTAATATAGTTTGAAACCTAGTAATTTCCATCGAAGTTTACAATAGCATCCTACAAGGCTCAATCGTCGGCCCCCAGCTCTTTATTATCTACATGGATTCCTTAGCTGTCACGCTAGTACAATTTCGGCTCAAGCTCTTCCGCTCTTATTTATTTGTTGATGACATACGGACCCAAGCCCCTCGATCGGTTTCGCTCCAGCCCTTCTTAGATGACATTGATGCGTGGGGACGCAAATCTGGCCTCGAACAGGGTGTCATTACACCCCGAGTACGATCTACCGGCTTGCGACACGCGGCGCCAACCCTTCGTATAAATGGTGAGCTGGTCACGCTCGACGCTTGCAGACGCACCTTGGAACACACGTTACCTCCCCCTGAAGATGGCGCCCATACATGCCGAACCGAAACACTCCAAATATCTGGGGTTCCCACTCTCTCACGGAGTACCAGGAATCAACAAACAGACATATGGAATCTCTGGTTGCAGCATTGTCACTGGGTACCGCCTCTTTCCGCGCTTACGGCTTCCATGGCTTCAGCTGGCGACACTCCCGCAACCGACTGGTGATGTTCAGAACATTCATCCTATCCACGGCCACATATGGGCTGAACATTATTGCCTGGGCTCCCCCTATATGGAAGGATGCGTTGGACCCCCTGTTCGAGCGCTTTAACTCAGCACTCATTCAAGCAGCAGCCATCGTCACGGGCACTAAATACCCTCGGTTTCCCAAACATCAAACAAACTTACTTCACTTTTGCGGCCTGCTCCCCGCGCGACCATTCGCGGATTACCTCGGAGGTTGCCTGGGAATACAACCCGACTCAATGGCCAGCACAAATCCACTTACCCCTCTGATGCAACCCGCCTGGGCCCACGACAATATGCTCACCTGAAAACTGTACACAAAACCACGGGCGGGCGTACACCCGACCATGTAGCCCTCCACCAACGCTGTGACGACATCAGGAAGAACTCAACAAAACGTTGGTCCAACAAGGAGATCGCGGCAATGGCCCGGCGCCAATACTACCACCAACTGGTTATGGGTAAACCGCCAACCTCAAACCGAGACACAGCCAGACACGACAGCTTCAATCGCTGCTTCGAGACTACACCAATCCGGCTCTGTGCTATAATTGTAACGAAGACGTACATGTTCACATTGCTCGACTACCGCACCGACGGCTATCACTGCCCTGTTTGCCCCGGTAGCCACAAGTTCACTACCAGCCACTTTACCTGCACCCAACGACTGATTCGACGCATCCTGGTAGGCCCGAAACTGCTGCCCGTTGGTCCTGACCTCATTCAGCAATTACAGGAGTGCCACGACTTCCACGCTATCTGGACCCTCGACGAACACCTTAGATCCTTTCTTCAGCATGTTGAAGATCCACCGTACCCTCACACGTCCCTGACACGTCAACAGATGTTCCCCAAACCCCGGCTAATCACTCTGTTGAAGTACTACTTCCAAATTTCGGTTCAAACCAAATCATCGCGCTTGTTGGCTCCGCCTATGATACTTCCGATTCAGGCCAGCCAACACATACAGAACTCATCGGTGGTCTGGTGCGGCATTGGCTTACCCCCATCTTCGCTCCTCGACCGGGTTATGACGGATAACTTGGTCCTTCTCGGTATTTCATACTCTGCACTAACCCATTCCGAGGCACTACGCGGCGCAGACCCGATCCGCACCACAGAGATGGGTACTCTACTTAGTAGGTCAGCAAGCGAATATATGGAACATTCGATAGTAACAGTGTTTTGTCAACACCGGCCCGAATTGACTCAGCGCATATCTTCCATTGTCGACTCACTTGGCCCAAGCTTCAGACGGGAATTTACTGACCACTTCTTCCCATCAATCTTTCCTGAACCACTACAGCGACTATGAGAGCCATACCATATGTTCATACATTGTAACATACATACTTGTCATTTTTGAATTAAATAATATTATCCCTATATCAGCGGGCATTTTGATGAGAATTAATCAGTGTCCTTGCAGTTTTCATGGACGTCACTAACCAACAATCTCGATGCCTTGATGTAAACTTCGATGGATATTTCTATGTTTTAAACTATGTTATATAAACTAAGATACAATTTAAGTCAGTTAGGATTTAGCAGTGGTAGCTTGTGTAAGAATGATCGGGACTGCCTCTTGGTAAGAGCCTTAATATCCTCGATCACACAGGACGTACCTCTAGCTGTTCTTTATTAAATAATTTTCACTAGAAGTACTAAGTGTTCATGACCACATGCCTAATTTGTAAATAGACATAAGAACGTAAGTCAAAGTTAATACATTGGCTAATATAAATAAAGTTCCATCTGAAGAAAAGTTAATAAAAAAATAAAGTTTCATCTGAAGAAAAGTTAAAAAAAGAAAAAGACTTATTGTATTTTGGAGATTGGCGGGAAGACCAAAACCTGTAAGTAGTAGTTCAAAGATTATAAAATTTAGTTTTTAATATCCTACATCTACTATCGTCTCAAATAGATCCAAGTAAATGAGTCATACCAAATACTCAGGCTATTGGAGCCATCAAAGTGAATTTAGAACACTTTGGAAATATTGGAAAAAGAATTTGTATTAAATTATTTTAAATACAAATAAAAACCAATATGTTATCTCATTTGGTCTTGATATTTTAGACTGACCGGAGACCGTATTTCTACATTGATGTCGCAGGTGTTCTAGTCAACACATTTACGAGGAAAAAGGCTACCTTTTTAATTAGATGTACTCGTTATGAGTACATGTCGTACTGTGTGCGGCCCATTTTTATTTATTATTTTTTTGAACTTGCAGCTAGGTATTATCGAGCTAGAACGCTTCGAATCAGTAGTGTACTGTCCAAGAATCGATATCCCGGTGCATTCATCACATTTCTTAAATTTTGACGACAAATAATCATATAGGGTTGCACCCACGTTGTTTTGAAACACAGGGGTGGAGTCATAAATTGTCAATGATAGTTGAAAGCAACTGTTAAATTGTATCAGATATCACTTAAAGTGCAGGACACCACATGTATATAAATTGATGAGCTTCTCATATTGATAGCAGATACGTATGAGTGCATAAGCAGCGATATGGACAAGCCTCGAATAGTTCGTGCAAGCATCTTGAAGCCTCACAGTGGAAATCAAACAGCTTTGATGGATGGTGTAGTGCCTATGACAGTGGATGACTGGAATACGCAAGCTGCATCCATCGCTTAAATTTCAAGCACAGCGGGATGCAGAGTAGATGACTCTCGATCTTGTGATGGAACGAGATTTACTGCAAGATGAGAATATACCAATGGTACGCTGTAGTAGTAGACTGATTGACAATAAGGATATCGGTATTATAAAGGAGAGGGATATGAATACTGGTGAGTATAGCTATATGTCGCGAAAACAACGGGAAAAGCGTATACAAGGGCTTGAACGACGGAATGTCGTATGCAATGCATCTCTCAACGAAGCTAAAGAGCAATCCGCCAGCGGCTGAGATGGAGTCACTGTGGTTTGAAGCAGATATGGACTGAATCAACAAGAGGGTCTAGATCTACAACAATCTAATGAATTAAGTGCTTATATCGAGGCTTCATAAACGTCGCAAGTGTGTAGCCCTCAATAGAATATACTAGGCTGAAAGAGAAGAGTGATACAAACTCAGTTCCGAAAGTTCCGCATAGGATAAGTATCGAGTCTAATCATGAAACACACCTATGGAATGCATTCGACACTACCAAGGAAATTGTGGACTTTGTGACTATCGTCAAGAAAATGTGTTCCTAGTTCGATATCGTTTGAAGCTGCAACTTTGCTATGGGTTGGAAGGGTGAGAAAAATGTATAGATGAAGAGTTATTGAAATGAACATTTGGTCTTGGCTACACGCAAACTGTGCTTGTCATATTATTCCCTATATATTTCTTTCTGCAGGAGGCATGCGCACCTCATATTATAAGAGGAGAGTTTAATAAACCGAATGCGCTTGCCATGTTTTCAGAAAAGAGAATAAGCGCTCATTGTGGATTGTACTTAGTTTTATATTTGTACACCATCAAATCCGGATGTGCAGCGGGCTATATGGTCATCATATAAAAATCACAATATGCTCAAGGTGTTAGTCGGAATGATCGCTGCTGGTCACTGTTGCTTCGTAATCAGTGACCGCGTAGAATGAGGAGCTGTTCACTAGACTGTGGAATAGTTCCAGTTGCATGGTGGATAAGGGATTTTGTACAGATGATCTTCTATCAGATGGTGTGAAACACAATGTGCCTTCGCTATTAAACATTGATACCCACTTTACCCCATATGAAAACATATCGACTATGGAAATCGCTGCATCCAGAATCCATTCAGAAATAATTTACCAGTTTTTCGTGCTTCTAAACAGGGAGATAAAGATCTAATACTGATATATATTTTGTAAAACTGTAGATATAGCGTTCTATCTGGCTGATAACATCGTTCCACTAGTTATCAAACGCGAACAAACAAAGGGTTTATTAATTTGATACAGTGCTATCATTGATCGATTTATTTTTATTTTGTCATCATACAATCCTCTAAACTCCGTCAGTTGTTCCATCATGTCCTATATGCTTAACTACTTTGAAAAAGGCATGTTAGTACTTCCCCCATCGTCTTTCACTTAATTACGTGCTGCACGTTCTCCTACTTTACGAGTACTGCTTTTTAGGACTTTCAACTCTGGCTATTGCATCGGAGAAATCATCTTGTCTATTATCCATTGTACGAGGCCGTTCTATTGCTAGCTGACACATTGATACTGTCAGGCCCATTGTTAAATTCACTACCTGTGGCCACGTTCCACTTACTTACGTAACACGCTTGTGCATAAATGGATATCACACTGAGTCAGAAAATCAGACAATGCTCCAGCAGCTTCATAATCATACCGAATAAAGTCGTTCGCATTAGCCCATGAAGACTGTTGCACCATACTTCATTCTAATGCTGCGACATGTATACAATCACCTTCGCAGCCTAAGCCGCAGTCACAATATCCACTAGCCGGTACAACTGATTTAACGCCCACGCTAAATTCAAAGGAACCATTTGCTTGCATCGTTGACGTTGTCATTGAACCCAAAGAAAAAACATAATTTTATCAGCCATCAGAATACGGACCACATTTCACTTGCATCTCGGCATTGACATGAAAGGAACATGATATTCTTCTGGTACTGGCAGAACACCATATGCCTGTAGTGGCTCTATCTATTTAGTGAACGGGTTGTAGGTCCCATTATAATAGTCATGATAGACATCATCTATAATCTAGTTACCAAGGAATTTAATATCAGATTGCGGTACTGTGTCACTCCTTCCCAGTGTGATGCATTTGGTCTGTGCCGAATCAAATACGGATGAAAACCCTAAAACCCTGACTTGAACAAACTTTCATAAACACCATAAACCTTATCGCCAAGTGTAAAACTCAATACAAAAGGAATACCATCGTTCGTCTCGACACTACTAGTTGTCATAGTATCTACAACTACCCACATCGTTTTATTCATTTTCAATTCACACAGCGGTCCACCATGATTACGAAGAGGCGAAGTGCGTGGGGGAAGAAATAACCTTATGTATAACCTTATGATGCCAAAAATACAGCGCGAACATGAACTTTGAATATACACACACAGAAATACATGGAATTCACATACATATTCATTCCCACCCACCGCTCATAACGCATCGCTGACACAAAACCCCATGGCGACGCGCTTCATCTCCCAAGTTTGATAAGTACAAGCACCCACCAATTTTGACGGCTGCTTTGTAGGCACGCCTCTATTGTCAACTGTGTGTCCGAGTCGCACCTCCTCTTGTCATTTATTGAAAGCCTCTTTAGCGTCTTTGATTCTTCAATTGTGTTCGGCTTGTCTAGAGTGTGGAATCTGCTCATTGAATACGAGGATCGGTGTACAGCCTTAAATTGTTCATATATTAGTGGCTTTATGTAGTGAAAGCACTTACAATCTGTTCTGCTAGATTTTTGTCTATCACACCTCCATCTTTGTAGGTGCGATCTCGGCTGCAATACGATAATTTTGGCAAGTGCGCGCAAGTGCGATGTGTATGATGGAGAAAGCATCAGTTACGCAATGCTTTTCTTCCATACGGGCTGTAATGTGGATACACGACGGCCTTTTTGGCATAGCTTCGTGTTAGGCACTCTATCCACATGTACCTCCTGCATTGGACCTTCTACTACCATCTCTTTTATCAGCAACGAACGATTAAATAGTCTGTAAAAAGAACGAGTACCATCACAACATGTCATAATAGCTAGAAACTCATGATGTACTATAAGCACGATATATATACAGTCGACAACTTGATCTGTGACGAATTCGTAGCTCTGAAAAAGAACTGACTTTAGTTCCCATCAATCATTTGATACAGAACACCCCGGAGTACCATGTCAGATGCATCTGTTACTACCATAAATGCATTCCGTATCTTGGGTTTTAACCTACCGGTGCTTATTGGGCCGCTGTTTTGGGCTAATTAAAGTACGTTATCGCAGTCTTTGGTGTACTAGAACTCTTAGTTTGCCTTTATAACGTCTCAAATGTCCAACGAGCTTGAAGTAACTCGCAAGGTGATGATTTCGCCGCACATACTGTTTACATTCTTGTTCGTCGTGGGAGTTCTCCAGTCTAGTACTTGTAAGTGATATATATACTTTTTCTGTATTGATCTTGATCCCATCAAAAATCGATATCCTAAAGGTTGTATTTAGTCGACATTGAAGTGGCACTACTTGTTATCAATTTAGAAGGTTTGTCTTTTCAGTCTTGCTAACACTTCTCGGGGTATTATTTGATCTCTGTAAAGACGACTATGCCATCTACATATATTTGTACATTAGCTATGTCCTGAAACAGGTTTAGCATGATTTGTTGGAAGAACAGAGGTAACATGTGTTCACCAGATGATGCTCCTTAAACAAATACTGTTGCCCATACTATGTGACCGTATAGTATAGTACTTCCCTCATGGCATATACAAGTTCATTTGATAATATCTTTATTTTAGATCGATAGTAGAGGATATCGTGGCTCCTTTCATTAGTCTCATTATGAAACAACCGATCTTTTGACTTCTCTGCAATTGTAGAATCATTTCCTTTACAGTCTATATAGGTTGTGTGTTGTGAGTTGTCGTCTGATTGGTGTTGTGTATCAATGTTGTTTGGTATATATGACGACAGTGAATCGCACATACCCTACAACTATAGTCAGGTGGCGAGTTACAAATAGCTACCTTTGTGACTACTTATAATATCTCGACACCTTTGTCTGTCGTCGACAATATTGAACACCGTGGATTCGGATTTTTGAGTTGCGTCTGTTGCAATCTTACAAAATCGTGGTTTTATGCACGAAATTTCCGAGCTCGGATCCAACAATATGATATGCTAACATGTGGGCATGGGTATATTTGTCACCAGATCTACACGATAGGTTGAACCTTACATTGCTGTTCGTGAAGTCCGTCCGTATCTGCACAGTCAGTACAAATCGTGATTCTATGAACGAAATTTCCGAGCTAATATGTGAGCGTACCATTTTGTCATAGTGGCAATATCCGGTATGCTTGTCCAGCTAATCTCTACGATAGGTTGAACTTTACATTGCTGCTCGTGAAGTCAGTCAGCATCCGCACAGTCACTACATTCCTTCAGATATTACTTGCACCTGAGTATTGTGTCGACCGTTCCATCTCCCATTCGGCTCGTGTTGTATCAACTTCCAATCACGATCTCATCCTACATTGTTTTAATACGATATACTGTGTACAATAAGTTGGGCTGGTACTGGTTGTTGTACGAACTTGTTTGGATCGTTACGATGGTGATTTGACACAACCTTGTGAGCACCATCACCTTGTTCTGCTCTACTTTAGCATACATTATTGTCCCCTTTCTATAATCTTTCAGCTTAGTCCGCCACATAATTAGAGTCTCGACCATTATCTGATCAACTATGTATGTTGGCGGTTTGCTTCTTGGTCGTATTATAGGCCGTCACAACATAACTAGAACGTTTGGAAAGGTTTGGTCTACTCACGAGTAAAACTTCGTCCAAGTACAAAGGTCAGTGAGTTTCATAATACCAATAAATGATCCATCAACTGAAGTCCCGTGTACCCTATCGGGATACAGCTGATGTATGTCAGCACTTAAAATCTTTCGATATCGATCAGGATATTGTTTGTACCCATAGTACACCTATTTGCAAGCTATTCTCGGATATGTCCATAGAACGGGATCGCGTCAACTGTGTGACGAATTCCAAATAATAATGAAACATGGGTGGTCCTTCATTTGGTGGTACCGTAAATAGTCACCAATATCTCTGGCGAGGGTGTATTGAGAAGAGCTGTACAATCATCTCCCCGTGCTCCTTCCGCGTTCCAAACTTCGTCACTGTAGACTTCGCCTTCTCAAACGCCTTATACTTACAAATGGATGGTTTAAAATTTAATGTTCTGTGCCGCCACGTTCCACGCAGATTCTTGTTTGTTGTCGGCATGATTTGACTAAACTCTTGCCAAGCTTTCTAAATCTATCATTTCCTGTTGGTCCTTACGATTGGACCGATATGCTGTAGGTAACTCGTCCACATCCTAAATGAGTTTCTAGCTCCCCACTACCATCCAGATTATATTCTGGTCTGAAATTATATATCGACATGGTTAGGTGCATACTCGCCGCGTCATGCTTGCCTATCTGCGATGCCGATCCTGCAGAAGTCTCGGCCTGTTGAGTCTTACCTGTAAAGTCCTCGATACTGGATGACTATATCGCACAAAGCGTTACGTTGAAGGATATACGTTAAAAGTAACGCTTGTTTTCAGCACTCTGTAGTGAGCTAACGATCAGGGGATTCTAGACCGAGACTTTTGTATATATAGTTGTGCTGTCATCACTCACTTGTTCGTTCTAGATTCATTTGGTATCAGCAACTAATATTTGAGACGTTCCATTGGTCGCATTCCTTCTTCGAAACAATCATTCAATTATAATTATCAATAGAAAAATTCTAAATCCAACTCAAAATATACAGAAGTCAAACCACAAAGCTGGAGTGGTGATTTAACTTCACCTAGTGTAACCCCATCACCTGGTACCTAACTCTCCATCCCATCTTAAGCATAAACGGGCACACCTAGTTCGCTGGCCAGGATGACTCAACGTATCCTATTTCACAGTATATTGTCTTGCTCTGTGAGTATTTGAAAATACGCCAAGTCGAAAAAAAAATGCCTGAGACCCTGACTTGTATATATTTCAATGACGGGCAGGGGATTGTTAATTGGAGAAACCTCACCATGTTCACAGTAGAGTCTACATACTCCTATTCCATTTTCGGAAGTTCAAATCTAGATCGTTCTGAATAATGAAGATATCTACCCATAAGTTTTGAATATTCACATAGGCAATGTTCGTCGTGAACCTGATCCGCCGGTAGCTTTGATATATTCTAGAATTTCACATTTACGTAATTTTGTGTTTTTGCTCTTAGGAACCCCGTATTTCTACACAGCCCACCCCCAGCTTGAAAACTATACGTATATGTGGTTTTAACCACATAGTCTTAAAGCTCACACGAATTGTACAAGCCAAAAGCAGAAACGGGGTTCGATCATATATTACGCCTTAATATTTAATATATATGTTCTCAGACAAGGTGTACTTATTATTTGATTACTCATTTACGTTTGGGTTCATGTCCTTCTGGTCCTCGATGGTGAGCAGGGCGTTTCTTTTGGTCTTTTGGAGGTACACGCGTGTCATGATGTCTGAGGATATACCTTGACTACGTCAGGACGTTTGTTGGTGGGTAAGATCGCTTCAGCATCGGCCATATTTTCGTGTAGGCTTTACGAAATATTTTACCAATAGCTTTCAACACGTATGGGTCATCAAATGATTGTGGTGGTAGATCATAATGTGCCCGATCTGCAAATTCCATTGCGTAGAAAGCAATATCATCCTGTATTCCACGATATTTTTTAATTCGTAGGACACAAGAGGTGTAGGGGCATCACGTGTGCAACGATGGGTGATTTCTGGGTTCGAACTACGATTTGAGCCGATATTCAAGGCACTCAAGCCATCAATGTTATTAATATCACACTTCGCTTTTTTTCTCGGCCACTGACCTTATGAACGGTCCGATCTACTTGGCCGTAGCTCTGTAATTCCCTATATCCTCGACCTCAAACCCGACTATTTTCTTTGTGCTATCCTTTTTCCATAGGAAGATCCTTTATCTCTCTCAAACAAGGAAAGGTTATGTCTTTGGTTCTACAAATATCCTCCAACCACGCAATCTTCCTGAGCTTCTTTATTCCAAGATATCTAAAATTAGTCTATAACCGTCTCTAAAGTAGAAAGCGGGCGATATACCAGTGACAAAATAGGCGCCTTATTCATTTGTGTTTGTACTCAGTTATTTGAGTGTAACCACATGTCAGTATCATCAAGTAATGCACCTCGCATAAACTTCTTTGCCTTTGTATGTCTCTAACCTCATTAGCAAATTGTGTCTGAGGTTTACATGGTATACCCATATTTGGGCAAGTGACAGCAACGAGTAACAGTGTCGTCATAACATCACCTGAAAATTCTCTACCAGTGTACACTACAGCTGACCAGCCGAGATCTACGTTGTTTTTTTATAGATGCTTTCAGCCACAGTTTGAGTTGGTGTATCTTCCAGAGGATATCGTGACAGCGTCAAACACATGACAGATCTACTTTATCTTTCGTTTGTTCGGACATGAGCAGCTCGATATCCCGGCGCCACGGCTCGTGTTCAGATACGCTTCGCATAGGTGCGTACCCGCTGGCTTGACTCAATCAACTTAACCGTCATTGTATTTGGGAGGGTACAATCTTATATCGTTTACGATATTTTTCGGTCCTCGCATTATCCATATGATTACGAGCATAACATTTTCAGAATTGCTGCCTCGGTTGATTCTGTAACGTCGAAATCGAAAGGCGAGGGTTTCATTGCAATATGGACTTGGATTTAAATACTCCTATAGTCCTACTTCGCGTGAAGGCTCAAAGGTATACATATGACTGATAACTGTCTCGCCCAATAGCTGGACAACATGATCATATACATCTGAGAAGCCATTAACTAGTTGTTCAATAGCCTAGTCGCAGTATCGTAAGCAGTAGCTCTATCAGAACGCATCTTCTTGTAGAATACATCTCCTAGCGATGCGCACCTTTTATTCAATGAGGTCAGCTCGTATCTCAGTACAATTACACATGAGACCCAGGTGTCAAGGGTAGAATCGTAGATTCTTCAACCATTCTTTCAAAGGGTTCAAATAGTGTCCAGCTGGTTGTTCAAGCTGGACCTATTAGACAAACTTGACTAAATTATCTACCTCTACATCCACACATATTGGCTTCCATTTAATCAAAGTGATCTGTCTTAAGAGACAATACATCGTGACGGCAGCATCCTGTATATGAACAAAAATTAACAACTGCGTTATCAACAACCACTGCATATTTGTTCATTCGTTCTCATCAGTAAAGTATCATCTTCTAGATGTTTCAAAGTTTGATATCGCGGCAGTTGCGCATAACGATGAACTGTAACCATATCTATGGTAGGTGAGCCATGCATATTGTCTGCGATCTTAACCCATCCAGGACTGGCCTTCCAATCCGTAGGTATTATATCCCGTAACATTTTGTTAAAATCTAATACGAGGCGGGACAGCATATCCGGTAGGTGACTGTGTATACAAAAAATATTATGTCAACGGATACTCTTCAATCGTATCATGCCACCGACTAACCAATCATGAGTTTGAGTTTCTGTATTTTATGTGATGCAATAAATTCTGTTTACATAGTACATTAAATTGTATACCAATATCTAGCCCTTAAAACGAGCGAGTGCTGTTACATTATCTAAAAGCGCTTGTTGAAAAGTTGAGTAGTTGACTCGTGATGAGTTTATAGCCCTGCTAAAAAAAACTACACATATCTCAGCCTCCCATCCATCTTTTTATAGAGTATACGTACCTTCTTCTAGATCCCATCTAAATTGAACTAGTCCACCGCAGAAAGTGCTAGATTTACTGGAATGTACTCGGAGTTTAATGCGATAACTCTATCTTCCAACTAGGTCTTAATTTGTTCCCTGACCCCCTGTTCATGACGTCATGCAGCATAGGTGTGTGTAGGATACTTGAGTTTTGAGAAGTTCTCTTTAGTCAGGTATACCCTCGCATAACCGTTGATAAATTCTTGTCATTTTCCACTATCAATTCTTTTAGCTTGTCTATAACGTTCATTTACTTAGCAATATAAGAAGGCCTATACAGGCTTCGATGAACTATCGTCTAATTGAACTTTCAGTGGTTCAATAGTAGTAGGTAAACCAGTAAAAGTCGTACCTAACAATAACCAATTGACCATGTATTACAGATTACTGCTTTTGTGACAACCGACGGTTGATCAGACAAAGTAAATATTAAAACAACCGTCGACACGGTATTCTTTCTGTATTTCAATAGTAGTAGGTAATCAAATAAAAGTCGTACCTAACGATAACCAAAAGTTATATATTACAGAATACTGCTTTTGTGACAACCGACGGTTGATCACCCAAAATAAATATTAAATCAACAGTCGACACGGTATTCATCGTTCATCAACTAACTTCGGCATTGCAGGGTCCGATTTGCGAGTACTTTCGCTATCTCACATGGACGTGAATAAGGATAATAAATCAAACAATATTATCCCTATACACGAAATTTGCGAGGCGAGACCCAATAACACTCTTATTTCATGCATATTAACGAGAATATCGCGCTCATTCTGAGGGGCATCCTTCTGTCTGTGACAGAACCCGGTATGTTTTTCACTTGACTACAACTTTAGGTTGCACCACACTGCTGCTTGGGCGAATCTCCAGTACCAGCACAATCATTACCTTACTCGACGAAATGCTTATCATGTCCTTCGCCAATTGCAATCTGTCTCACTGCAGTTCTTGATCTCCTTATATGCAGGCTCGGCTGATAGTGATTGTTGAGCAGCATTGTAATAGAGTTGACAAACTGAGCTTCAGCACATTCACATGTTTATAAATGGCGCCCACTTTCATCACTTCCTCTTCTTCATTTATGCTGCCCTCTTGCAAAAGTTGAGAGACTCTTTTACAGCAAGAAGAATCTCAGCAAGTGACTGATCTTCCACTTGCATTCGCACATATTCGATCGTGTGGATTTTACCACACGACTAGCACGACTTGCAATGGTCTGAGTTGCTCTCGATAAAATTCAGTTCAAAGTCAGGTCGGAGAACTATATGATACCATGTACAACTGGAATATCACGAACATTGTCTGGCTAAGACTGATGTATATTTATGCACAGTAACTCTTGATCTTTCATATGAAGGTTTGACCAGAAGTTGGCCTGTGCCCATGAGACACGTGTTCTCAGCCCTTCCTCGGTCTGCATCCTAGTGATATATCATATCGATATTTCCGGTCGAGGGTCCGTCGAAAATAGCTGGTTGATCATCTCGCTTTTCTCTTTCCACGTCTTTAGCTGCGTCACATTAGCTTCCGCCTTTTCCAGCTTATTATACCTATGGGAGGACGTATTAAAACTCTGATGTGCTGCTTCGAATCAAATATTCCTGCGGAGGTTTGCTGTAAGCATGAACTGATCAAACTTCTTTAAAGTTATAAACTAAGTTGTCAAACTACTCTTACCGATAGGCTTCCGTCTGTCCTTTCAATCCACTCGGTACGTATTGACAGTTCACCTATATCCTTGATAAACTTCTTGTTCTCTAAAATCTTCCCGTGCTGGATGACTCTCAGTTCAGAACATATCTTAAACTGGTAATGCCTTGCCATTGAATCGAATGCTGTGGTAGCAATTTATCTTACACGTTCCAAACGTAGAAGTATCGGCTTTCTAAAATTAATCTAAAGCCATCTCAAGAAAGTTAATTTAAACACCAAGCTGGAATCATTGTACCTAAAACCCCGTAAGTTGGCTGCGGATATCTTTGGTTCATTCTTTATCATCATGACGTATTATGTGCTAAAATCTGTACGCCGTGTGGTCGAACATTTACTGTTTGCAGATTGATCTACCAAGATCACGTATATTATACAAAGATATAATGTGACCCCTGTCGTGTCCTTAAAATATCTGCATACTGTCGACTTATCCGGGTAAATTGGTCAACTACTGAGATAAATTAATTTATTCAGTGACACACAATATCTATAGTCTAGTTCGGCCCGTCATGTGCGACGTTGAGATGACACTTGTTATATTCCATGCCATTTCGAAAGCTTGGACGTATATATATTACAACTGTATGACTGCCCACTCTAAATCCGTATATCGATAATCACGAGCTGAAATACAATTTTATGGTTATTGCCAGCCGTGAGCGCCAAGTATGAGGTTGTAAGGAAAAATGACGAATGAGACCGTAGGTATCAGACCAGATTTTCACAGCAAGAACTCATTGATTTATTGAAGTCATTCGACCATTCTCGCTTCTGAGGGTTTATCAAGTTTTTTTAACGCACACCGGAGGGCTTAGAGTTGATTAAGCTTCTTGATTGACTCCAGATAATTGTATATTCTCCCACCGACTCCCGATATGGGTATGTTTATCTTAAACTGCAACAATTTGAAATTAGTTGTGCTCCTACACGAGTCACATCTTATACTGCAGAATATCATATACTCAGCGTGCTTTAAGCAAAGAAGCCGAAATATAGATGTATTAAAATGCTGAAGTATCTAACAGAAGTTTCTCATATCTGGCTAACCCAAGTGGCAGTACACTAGCACGAACCTCTAGGTAAAAAAACTAAAGGTGAAGTTATACATTTGCACGATATTTAAGGTCTAACATCCTACACTCTTATATTCTTGGCAATATATGCGTCACTATCAGCTCAAGAGCCCGCTAGATTTTTCAATTTGAGCCGACTATAACGCCGAAATCAACGAGTTAGTAATATACCAAGCTGATCATAACTCGACACCGTATGCCCTATCGACATGTCATAGATTCAATTAAACAGTAGAAAGTTTGAAACCACCCCATTAAAATAAAATAATTATATATACATGTATCATAATGCCTAGTGTATACGGCATGATTATACACTGACACGAACAGTCATATGGCACCATAAATGTTCAAACTGGAATTCTGTATGCGTATGCTGAACTGTTTAAGAAGTGACTATGCTATAGATCGCATTGTTATTATGAGATTGAAGTTTACATGATAATGGCAAATAATCCAAACATCCATCCAGTTGGATATATATTTTACTGATATGAATGTATATACTATAAGTTTCAATCACATGATGAGTTGCGAATCTATCGACTAAACAAAGTAAAGTTATTTAGCGAAAGTGGATTATAACAATGGGTCTGGGCTGTGATGTTAATTTCCAATACTTACAATTGCATTGATAATATTTCCAGTTGGTTTTCTTGATGCCTACAATTACAAAAGAAAAGAGTAATTTAACTGCGAGCGCAAACCTTCAAGTCATGTACCAGTTTGTAGTGAAGCTATTGTGGAATGACTCAACATGCTAATCGACAATTTTTTTATGCGGTTGATGGCTTGGTATCAATTTGATAAGAAATTCTAACAGAAGTGACAAGTCATGTACCAGTTTGTAGTGAAGCTATTGTAAAATGACTCGACCAACCAACCGACATTTTTTTATGCGGTTGATGACTTAGGATCGATATGATAAGTGAACTCCAATAACGGAAGTGTTTAGCGCAAACGGGTATGCCAATGTTACTCTGCATATTCTCCATATGCACCCACATGTTGATGTGCAAGCAACTATGCATCATTCTAGAGTTTCGATAAATTTGTACACCAAAACATAAATACTTTCAAGATACAGATGAGGCAAATATGATCACAGAAGTCGCAGTAAACTGATTTCTTCTTCATGTATGTAAACCCCTAATTGGTTTACGGATATGCATATCTTCAAATCAATTCACAGTATATGCATATACATGAGTATTACAACAATATCACTACAGTCGAAGAAACCATCGTCTATATATCTTGCCTATCGTTCTATCGCGTGATGTTACTTACCGCGAATTGTTATCTTGGCTCGACAAAGAATCATTACTGTATACATACCAAGAATATAATCATGTCCATTATACTGACATGCGTAGTGGAATAATTTGGACTGTCATTCAGTTATTTGAGTATATGGCTTGCACAAGTAAAACAGCCATATCAATCGGGAATGTAGTATAATTTGTTATTGTCAAACTCAGCGTAAATGTATCAGAGAGAGAGCGCGCATAATAGGATATTGCAACTGAAACCCATATAGGATCAATAGTGGGCAGCGACAAGTATGTAAACAAGCACTCCCTATTTGGTTACGGATATGCATAGCTTCAAATCAATTCACAATATAAGAATCCACCTTCTATATCTTGCCTATCATTTTTTCGCGCGATATTACTTGCCGCGAACTGTTGTCATTGCTCGATAGAGAATTAATACTACATATGGAGCTAGAATATGAGTAGACTCAATGACATACGTATTGAAATCGCGAACAAAAATTGAAAGTAATCACATATGAGGCTGAAGTATTTTCATTTGAAAATATAGAATATCTGACGAAACACAATTACGTTTGCAACATTTATTCAAATACACATAGAGCACGTTACGAAATGGTAGCGATGCACCCTTGCCATGACACTAGACAGCTGCGCAAATGAGCTCGATGGATTTGTGGATTTGGTGCGGCACGATAACTAGGAATTTCGCATCAATATTTGAGCACAGTATTATATAATCTATATTCTTCTACGTGGTCAAAAGAATCACCGGAATAAAACTAATTACAGTATCTAGCAAGACTGATATCATGCGTGCTTATGGAATGTTACAATATGAATGAGTGGTTGTGGACATTGTCGCGAAGCCACAAGTAGATTATTTATATGACAATATCATTTAATTGTCACCGTACCTCAAAGTCGGGTACATAGTGGTTATGAAAACAATGCGCAATCATTGTAGCTGTTCAAAAACACACACACAACCTGCTAGGTTGGCTGAATCAAAATGATTCATCACGATTGGGGTTGAATTTGCACAATTCTCTAGGAACTTAGCAAACTTTTTACGTGAGCATATTGTACAACGCTGAACATTCCACGAAGAGTGGCTTGATCTCCGGCAAGTGTACTACCCGTGCGCAATCAGGATTCACATGAGCAGTTCATGACTGATCCCGAAGTAAACCCTAGATTGATTGTAAAACCATAAAATCTGCATAAAAATGCTTTCACTGATGACCACGTATTACACACGCCATCACATTACCGTGTCCTTGTCTGTATCACCTAGGTATAGATATGTAGATACGGATCTGGCTGCTATAGCAAGTACAATTGAATGTTGAAGTATTGGCCCGTGTCGAATGAATTAGGGGATGTCGCAAACAATGCCAGATATATTTTAGGTTTGCGTCACAGCCATTGCTGTATCGGCTGATTCGGTATATTATAAAATTTTCTTTTCGAAACTCTTGCATCAGACGTAAAAGTCATTCGTTAGTATTGAAGCACAGGAGTATGTACCCAGGTGTAAACCCAACATAACATTCTATTTTTATCAACAGATTGAGATTGTTACTTGACACAAAATGTTGACGGGTATATATTATTTTATATGAGAGTATGTCGTACTCCCGGCTAGCTCAGTCGGTAGAGCGTGAGACTCTTAATCTCAAGGTCGAGGGTTCGAGCCCCTCGCTGGGAAGATTTTTGTAAAAACTTATTAAAGGTTTATATCATATGACAATATCCAAAACTATATACTCGCGTCATTATAATTGAAATACTTTAAATATCATATACAGACATCCATTGAACTTTGCATCAGGCGATAGATCATTTTATACGCCGTGACTTCGCCTTCACTATCCATTTCTATACAGTATACTCCCTCGCAAGGTAGAGCGCACGCCTACGAAGCGTGAAGTCGCGGTTTCGAGTACCGTCAGAGGAATATCTTTTTCATGTACAAGATTATATATAGTTTCTTTTAACATTTTGTAACAGTAAAAATAATTCCTCTGACGGTACTCGAAACCGCGACTTCACGCTTCGTAGGCGTTGAGAGTATGTCGTACTCCCGGCTAGCTCAGTCGGTAGAGCGTGAGACTCTTAATCTCAAGGTCGAGGGTTCGAGCCCCTCGCTGGGAAGATTTTTTGTAAAAAACTTATTAAAGGTTTATATCATATGACAATATCCAAAACTATATACTCGCGTCATTATAATCTGAAATACTTTAAATATCATATACAGACATCCATTGAACTTTGCATCAGGCGATAGATCATTTTATACGCCGTGACTTCGCCTTCACTATCCATTTCTATACAGTATACTCCCTCGCAAGGGCAGTGTTGTGAAAAAGTTCGTTGCAACTGGAGCGTGTATTTCGATAGTAAAGAATCATACAGAATACACAGCCGGTCGCAGATCACAAGATCAACTGCAAATGTTGTTGCAGTTTTATTGTTCAACCACCTAGTTTCAAATTCGATCGGTCGATGAATAGTCTAATTCGCATTCTAAACATTTGTGAACCGGAGTATGTCTAGTATTTGGTTCCGACAGCATAATATATTACCAAAGATCTCACAGAAGAGGCGGTGGGATTGTTCAAATGCAGTTCTCTACCGCACAGAATTGTAGTAGATATTTTTAGTATGTACACAAAATTAAAAAAAATTAACCACTTCAGAAGTTATTCAAGTTTGAAAATTGATACGGAGGCGCAGGTTCTTGCCCCTCTACACCATATGATATTCAAAACAGTATGCTCGCGTCATTGTAATCTGAAACGCTCTGTCATATACACACATCCATTAAAACTTCTCCTTCACTATCCACCCCTATACAATATATATATTCCCTTGCAAGAACAGTAGTGTAGCAAAGTTCGATGCAGTCGGAGTGTGTATTTCGATAGCATATGATCATGCAGAATGCACAACCCGCCGCAGACTATTTGAGCATCTGCAAGTGCTGTTATAATTTTATTGTTCACCCACAATGTAGCAAATCCGATCTGTCGATGAACAATCTAATTTGTATTCCAATCATTCGTGAAGTCTATGTAGTATTTGATTCCGACAGCAGAATATATTATCAAAGATCACACAGAAGAGGCGTGGGGTTGTTTTAATGCAATTCTCTACCGGACCGAACTCTATTTTATAGTATAATATATGAAAATAGTATCTGAATAGTGGCAAACGTTTTTTTTTAATATAAAACAGTAAGTAAAAGAAAGTTACTTAGCGCAAAATGATACTTGACAAATAAAATGAGAGCATCATATTTAGTATTGAAAATAATATAGTACAAAAAAAATACTTATGATGTACCCGGCTAGCTCAGTCGGTAGAGCGTGAGACTCTTAATCTCAAGGTCGAGGGTTCGAGCCCCTCGCTGGGAATATTATATTTTTTATAGACCAGTTCACAGCAGGAAACTCCCACAAAAGAAGCAATGACATAGTCTTCGCGTAATGAGGATTCAATTCCCTGGGATATGTCAACTACGGCATATAAAAATACTTTAACCAGTTTGAGAAATCACCTCAGCTACGCAACTACGCAACCACGCGAAGTACACACCTACGCAACTACGCAACCACGCGAAGTACACAATGTGCAGATTCTAAGCGGCCAGCATTTACAACCATGCCGTGGACCAACGTATGCACCAAAAAGATGAGTTTCCTAAGCTTTAGTGCAATCATAAGGTGGAAGACGACCCAAACAATCCGGAGCTTCGCCATTTGCAATTCGTATGAAATACGAGGATGGTGCACAGCAGAGCAGTTCGAACGACAGCACATACCTGCTAGTTCTAAAAACTTTGCACATGTAATCAAGTAATCAAACACAGTAGATGGGTTTGGACTAGAGCCAACTTCTCAACTAAGGCAGCAGAAAAGTTTTCGAGAGAAAAATCTAGCTAAAAACATACCCTCTCCATCCAAATTTGTTTTGGAATGCCTGTGGTTGATATACGTATCTCCATCAACCTCTCGAGCCGAGAGTAGCACACCCTAGTTTTTCAAAGCAAGCGTTACCGAGAGACGGCTCATCCATAGATGTACTAACAAACAGTCATCGCCAAATCGCTATTTCACACCAAGACTCAGATACTGAACGATTAAAAAGCACAGCTCCGGAGTCAGATATGCTTAATTCGCAGAAAAATTGTAATTGAAGTCACACCTAAAAGTGGCGGCCTGTTTGACGTTTACGACTTGCCATCCACTGTGCCAAAACACTAAATCTCATGAAGCAACAATTGTAACTGTCTCAATTTCGCACTTGCAATCGTAGACGTGCCCACTCTGGGTGCCAATTTTATCTTTAATGTTAGTTCAAGCCCAATTATTCGATTATTCATTGGAGAAACCAGCCGTGTTCTCCATGGCGAAGACAAGTCGTTCACTTAGCAATCCTAAGCTCGCATATTGAGGGAGATCTACACGGTTAAAGCACGTGTGTGCGCGACACAGTCCATCGACGGCATTGACCTTCTCAATACAGAATTTCTGCGGCCCATTACTTCCTGTGATACACCGTAAACATCCAGTTTAGTATCGGATATATATATTTTAATATCCCCTTGTCTCAGCAAGGAGTATAGAATTAATCTACTCTAGTGTGGTAAATGTGTACGCATACAGTATAGTTAGCTCAGGATATTCTCGATTTGAGCTAACTTTCAACACTTACCTAGCATACACGAGAGAAAAAAAAGTAATTCAGCCTAAATATACGTACAGGCATATACGTATTCACAGCAACTTCCAATGATACATGTGTGCTGCAAGAAAAGCAAGATGCAGTATACGGTGAACATAAACATACCGTGCAACTCCTTGAAACCACTGACAGGCACGCGCGAAGTTCCTGTAACAAACTGAAGCAGACGAGCCTTCATCTCGTTATCGAAACTCTCCACAACCTTCCAGAACATCACCACAGTCTCGTGCTGGGCGTGATAGCCGTTGCGATACTCTGTATTTGCCTTCCAATCCTCCACATCTATCTCGGCCAAACCTCCGATCAGCAACTCGAGCTCTTTCTCATCGAATATCTTGACCAAATGCTGAGGTGTGAATTAAAGGACAATGTGTTGAGTTATATGAAGTGTACTATGTTTTGATACTGACAGAGTCGAAACCAGTCTAACACACATATGCGACGTATGACACGATGAACCAAGTAAGTATTCAAGACACTCACAATTCAAGGCCACACACACACACACACACACACACACACACGCGCGCGCCCCTACACACCTGAGGAATGATGGAGTTAAAGCCGGTGATGAAGGCATTCATCTGCTCCTCGATATTCCTGCTGTACCGCCACTCCGTCATCAGCGCCACATACTCCTTCTTGTTTTCCTCAGTCACTTCGATATTGTCTCCATCGGGCTTCAGCTCAATCTCCTCTATGTTTCCAAAGTTCTCCTTCGTCACACTGAATGTCAGGTCCAGAACATCGGTGATGTCGTTGTCCAGGATCCAGCGCAAACTGCGGTAGTACTCAATGTCCACAGTCTGGATATCCTCGAATTCCATAGGTCGGCCCAACATTTTACGGTAGAACGGCGGGATGAAGAAGGCTATATGTATACCAAGTTGAGAAGAACATAGGACTTAAGAGAAAACAATGCTGGGGGGTTTCCCTTGAAGAATTTTAAACCTTCAGAAAGTAGGCTATATATATTCGGTTCTGAGGATTTAGGAAAATATTTTAAATTGTTCTGCCAAGGACAGACACACGGGCTATATAGGTATAAATATTGCATAGTATCGACTGAGAGTATGCGATCCGGTACCTTGAACTCAAAAAACAAGAATACCGCAGAATAACACCACCAGGCTTGACTGACCCGTGCAAGTCCTAGTACTTTGCCAGACGCATAGGTCATGGGTTCGCTATGCATACGGCCAAGGCTTACACTACAGAAGCTACTTGTGGTATATAAGGTCAAGTATAGTGCACAATCCAGGTGCGTGCGTAACCATGTAGCCCCAAACTCACCGTCAATAAGCTTGCCGTGGAACACCGCCATTCCCACAATTCGTCCGATGAACTCAAAGTACTGCAGATGATCGGGATTGATACCCGAGTTTGGACTGATCTGCAGTGTGTAGATATCACTGCAGAGGATAGCGCGGGGATGAGGATTCATGTTAGATGATCTAATACCTATACATATATATATATATATATATATATAAATCAGAACCTGCTGATCATTCAATCTAATAGAGGCCCGACCACAATTATAGTCAGTGATAGCTATGAAGCACCACTTTTTTACGCATACAGAGTTACTCACAGTACCCAGATCCATCTACATATATCAAACCCGAAGATCAAACACGAACTGATAGATAGTTGGATATATATATATATATATATATATATATTATCTCTGCACCTCGCGGCGTGACCGAATTGAGCTATCATAGTACGGCGAGAATGCGGAATGAGTGATAGAATACAATGCGCTTATTTGCCTATTTCACATCCAAACGTTCTCTCTCCCATGAATACCACCATGAATACCACCATGAATACCACCATGAATACCACCTGTATACGTTAATACGGTGACTCTGCACCTACCTGGCGGCGTACTCGAAGAGACCGTAGTATGGCGAAAAAGCGGAATGAGAGAGTAGGTAGAACCACTCTCGCGCCAAACCTCCGTAGTCCAGACCGTCTTCGCCCTCGAACTTGATCCACAGTCGCTTGCGCAGTTGATCGGGCGTGTACCTCATCACCTCACGGAACGAGTCCTCAAACACAGCCTATTTATAGAACCAGTAGGTATAGTAGGGAGTAGGGAGTAAGCCTGATATTTATAGAACAGGTATGTGACTCCTCACCTCACGGATTGAGTTCGCAAACACAGTCTATTTACAGAAACATTAGATGTTGTAGGATATACACCTGCTATATCTATCGAAGCACATAGGACTGAATACACATTAACACTTACATTTCTGCCCACGGTGATATCCACCTTGCCCTCACGCTGGCGCAGCTTTGACCTGAAGTAGGCCAGTTTAGTCCGGTAGTCTCGCGCATAGGCCTGAGCCGGGGTGTTCTGTGAGTACGAGTGCTGGTGCCGAGGATCCTCCCACTGCGTGGTACGTTCGATGTGGTTGACATAGAAGATACGACCATCATGCGTGCGTCTCTCCTCCCAACCGGGCGGCAATGTGCCGAGGTTCGGGTTCGAACTGGCCCTGGGAGTTGTGAATTAGAACAGTCTTTCAATACGGGTTGGTGTAGCTGGGGAACCAGTGTCATAAGCTGCCAATGTAGGTCGAAATATCTCGATGAAACACGCTAAGTGTGTGTGGAAACTTGGCCTAAATGCGAAGGTGTTATCTAACGCTGGCGGGACGCCAGAATGCCGCTGCGGCCATTGTATTGCATGTTTCTCATTACGTTTGATAAACAAGTTTGAGTTATACGTCAGGCATGCCTGCATTGCACAAACTACTGTCGTATATACCTGTTAGTTAAAACAACTAAAAGCCCTGAAACTCAAAAACAGTATTTTGCGATCCATGCCGCATCTGAGATGTATCGTGCGCGTTCTGCGACATGCATAGCCGCGTGTCCCTCAACTCTCCCTGAGTTAATAGTCACAGTAACAGCTGTGTTTGGGTATTAAGCGACACACACACACACAAATATATATACGAATATAAATAAATACAAGTACTAATATAAATTTAAATGAATAACAAATAAATATGTGAATACACAAATAAATAAACAACTAAAAACACGTACACACACATGCACACACACATACCGGTACCGACAGGTATATATATATATATATATATATATATATATAGATAAATAATAGATGAACACAAATTATAAAAAATACGGACATCACACCTGTTCCGTGTTGTCGGTGTATTGAGGGTCGATGCACCACCAGAGCTGTCGCCTCCGTGGTCGGCGCCTACCGCAACAGATGAGAAGTATGAGCATGTGGCTATGTTTGAGAATATAGCTTGAAAATTCTAAAAAATAACAACAACGTGAGAACGTGGAGTTCGATCCGAAGACTTGGACAAGAACAATAGAATACGTACCTGGAGTGGGTTTGGGCTTTCTCGGATCCTGCCAGGTCGTTTCTCGTGTGTTGTGATCGACGAAGAAGACTTTGCCCTCGGGCGTAGACCGCATCTCCCACCCCGCTGGCAGCGGAGTTTCCTCAGCAGATACAGCCACACTGGCGTATTTCTTGGACCCTCCTGTTGAGCCCGTTCTGCATTAGACAGGTTAGTAAGGATAAAGTGTTACAAGCTTTAAGGTTTAGAGGATTCAGTGGAGGAAGGGGCAGAAAGTGGGTGTAGCAGAAGGCAGGAATGAGGAGTGAATGGAGAGTGTGTAGGCAAGGCTGCACACTGGGCACACAAATATGTACCTATACGAAACCACGAACGAATATGATTATATACATATATATATATATATATATATATATATATATATATATATATATATATATATATATGATATAAATACAAAATACAAGTACAAACACATAAACAAATACATATATATATATATATATATAACAAATACACCTATATCTTTATCTACACCCATACCCATACACACACACACACACTCCAGCCTCGAGAGCCTCTGCAACACAACACACCTTCTGGATGTCCCGCTCGACGAAGCTCCGGCTGAAGCCCCCCCAGCTCTGGACGATCCCTCGTGCATACGCATGTCTGCCATACCCTCCTGCACCTCCTGCACCGCCGACTTGCCCGCCCCGCTTTCGGACGTGAAGCTGGTGCGGTGGCGCTTGGCAAAGCTCTGCTGTTCCTGTGCGTTGTCACGCTGTCTGCCCTCGCGGATGCTGTCTGTGTTGGTGGACGTGGGGCGAGTCCAGGCGGTGGTTTTGGTGTTGTGGTCGACATAGTAGATGCGCCCGTTCTGGTCCTCGCGCTCCTCCCAGCCCTCGGGTAGGGGCTCCTCCTGCTCTTCGCCCTCACTTTCAGACTCAGCGCCTGAGGAAATGGGTGTGGTGTGGTGTGGTGTGGTGTGGGTTGGGGTGAGTTGTTAGGTGTAAAATTTTGTTGCTGTGATATAGAATTGTGTATGACTCGTATACTTGAATCAACTGATATGTGGCAGTACTGCACATGCGCTCGTTGTGTATATATGCACACACCCAGCCGCATCAAATTGGCTCCAGCTTCCGATGGTGTCCTATGTGCTATTCTACGCACGTTCATTCAAGTGGCAGATAGATAGATAGATGATCATGATACGCAAGGATTCCAGCACACGAGTCAACAGTTTATGCAGAATAACATGTTTATGTCAAAGGGATAAGAAGACAATCAGATGGTGTTGAACTCTCTCCAGTTCTCGCAGACCTCATATGATTGTCTCTACGGACACACAAATACAGACACAAACACATAATGACACAGGCTCGCATGTAGTAATATATACTACCATTTATCAGATACTTGAGCGATCGAGTACACACTTGAAGAGTTATGCCTAACCCTCACCTACATAAGCACTCACAAACAAAAGCGATGCTACAGCTGATGAAATAGATGGTTGCTAGCCCTAATAGGGGCATATAAACAATCGAGACTAGGCAGTAATGGGATCGCTGAACATTATATATATATATATATATATATATATATATATATATATATATATATATATATATATATATATATGTATATACACAAACACATAGACACACAGACACACACACAGACATACATAAAGCAGCATGATACGAGTATTTATGTTTCTTCCTTACCTTCCGCATTGCCACTCGCTCCTACAGCACTTGAGCTTGCTGTCGCAGTCGATGCCGTAGACGGGACATTAGCGTTGGAAGGTGCCTGAAACAGATCATCCGACGTAGGTGGCAAAGCAGCAGCCGGTTCTGGGTTCGTACTTGTAGTGTTGCGCTGAGGAGCTTCATTCTCTGGGACACGCGAGTACTGTAGACGGATAGTAAGAGAGCCCGAGATCTTCTTCTGGGTGACCCCTTTGCGGCCTTTGAGAGAGAAGTTCTCCTGTTTCATCTCCTCATTGGGGCCGGGAATGTCCAGATCCTGTTTTGAGGTGCAGGTACAGGTGGGCCAGGTGTGAGGGCGTACATATACCCTCCTGCGCACACTCATTTAGAAAGACTCAGACACACACCCACACACTCACTCACCAACACAATATATATATATATATATATATAACCATACATACATACATATATATATGTGTTTGCCGAGGGTTGGCATATACAGACTAGTAAGCCAGGAGTGCAACAGCATGCGGTCGAAAAGAGATTCAAAGAATACGCGCACACTGAAAAGTACGTCTATGACGTTCCCAGATATAGTCAATAACGCCAGTATTAGTATTAAATCAGACATGATTGAACCAGTAGTATAATGATATACAACCAGGAAACTAAACTAGATACAAAGATTGTACCACCGTGTAAAAACTTATACCATGCAATAGCCAGTATGTACAAGAAAGAATGCGCACGCCTCGAGGAGAAGTGTATATTGATCAAACGTGCAAGCCTACACAGAGCAAGCGCACTGAGACACACAATTGTTAAAAACCTATACATATACATACACACCCACCCACACACACACATATATATATATATACACCTACTCACCCACCCACCCACACCCACCCACACACACACACACACACATATATATATACCTTACCGTTTCGCATACCAAACGTATCACACACCTTCAAACTCAGCTCAACCATGCCCAGAAACCCGGCCTTCTTCAACATGAACCTATGGTGGTCAAACACCTGCAGTGTGATGCGGTCTCTGCTCGGGACCACATTGAACATAAACTCTTCGCCCCAGTAAGGCGATAAGGTCTTCTTCTTGACCGCTGTGGTCTGTTCCTGGTCGCCGCCGTTGATCCATACCTTGCAGTATGGATCGCTCTGGCCAAGGGATCTGTAGGGTGGATGAAGTACCAGCGACGGATATGTGAGAAAGCTGGTTGTCGGTATGGGTACGCCACAGAGATACGTGGTGTTTGCGATTCGATCAGAGATAGATGAGGTGAGGAATCTGGGAGTAGCGTTCGGATATGTGGTCTCAAGGTTGCAGGGATTAAAGGTATAAGTAACACAGAGTAGTGTGAAATCTAGAGCTTCGGTATGGATGAGCGATCTAAAGTTGGCAACAATAAAATCACTTGCGGGTGTGCTATATGCTATGTTAATAGAGAATACCCGGCCAACGAGAGAAGGGTCTAAGGGTTTAGGGGTCTAGGCCTTCCGCCCGAAACCCTAAAACCCTAAGCAAGTGAATACGCAAACTTAGGTACGGGGATGCGGCCTGTGGCACCAGTGGTTAGAAAAGGCACACACATGAGCATTCAGAACACATTAATTGCCATACGATCTGAGTCTCGATAACATACTAGCGAAGCATGGGTGAGAGGGATCAGATTGACAGCACTCCGCCCGGAACGCTTGCATGTTCTCTTATGCAAAAGTAAACAAAACAACATGACAAAGGGATACATCGGTTTCTGTGACGTTTATAAAACAGCGAGGAGGATACGGCGAGATGTGACTATGCAATGGATAAACCTTGCTATGAAGTGACGCGAATAATACGAAGCCACTGTTGCTAGGCAACAGACGATGGCGTCCTGCAGATGCGTGTATCAACTCATAAGTTCTATACAGAACACAGGTCCAGCATTATAATCATCGGCATAGGCGTATATTGGAGAACTATTGCCATTTCAAGAAATAGATATCAACGCTATACTACAGCCTACATATCTAAGATATTCTGGATCATAATTCAGAGACTAACGGAAAGGAAGCACAAATACTTATTATATATATACATATATATATGTAGAAATACATACATGATTAAAAAATAAATGAAGATATAACTAAATATATACGTACGTACCAACAAACAAAAAGACAAATAATCATACATGCACACAAAAAATTACAAACAAACATACAGGAATACAGGAATACATAAATATAAATATAGATATAAATACAAATATGAATATATACATATATATATATATAAATACATGCATACACACACAAACAGAAACAGACATGATTAGAAAACACATACAGAGAAACACATAAATATCATACATACATATATGCATGCATGTCTACATACATACATACATACATACATACATACATAAGTACATGCACACACACACACAAACAGAAACAGACATGAATAGAAAACACATACACAAAAACACATGAATATCATACATACATATATGTGCATGCATGCATCTACACACACACACACACATACATACATACATACATACATACATAAGTACATGCACACACACACACACAAACACACACACACACACATATATATATATATATATATGCATATACATACAAATTTTAGTGCATACATGCATACATACATACAAGACTTCAAATTTATAAACATATATACACACGCACACGCACACACGCACACACGCACAAGCACGCACACAAACACTATATATATATACAAACAAACAAAACACACACACACACACACAAATATATATATATCTGTATAAATATATAAATGGACAAATACAATATCTCAATACATCGACACACGAGCATATTTCCATATATGAATACACACATATAGATTTCACGAACCACACAATACTAACATATGCGATACTAACATATACAAGCAGAAATACCAAATACAGCACATATTTACATTGATTATTGTGTGATTCGTGCGCACGACACACACACACAAACACAGACACAGATATATAATACACACAGACACACAGACACACAGACACAGACACAGACACAGACACAGACACACACACATATATATATATATATATGCAAATATGAACACACAAACACACAAACAAAAAACAAACACCCACACACCCACACACAGATATATATATATATATATATAAGGTATGCATAAAAATAGACATGCACATATGAACACACAAACAAACACACCCACACCCACGCCCACAACACCCACACACAGATATATATATATATATATAAGGTATGCATAAAAAATAGACATGCACATATGAACACACAAACAAACACACCCACACCCACGCCCACAACACCCACACACAGAGATATATATATATATATAAGGTATGCATAAAAAATACACATGCACATATGAACACACAAACAAACACACCCACACCCACACCCACAACACCCACACACAGGTATATATATATATGAGGTATGCATAAAAATACACATGCACATATGAACACACAAACAAACACACACCCACACCCACACCCACGCCCGCACATATATATGCATATATGTGTATATATATAATAATACAAATGCACATATACTGAGTATATATACATACATGCGTTATGCATGCAAATGCGCACACGCACGCACGCATAACACACACACACACAATAATATATATATATATATATATGTGTATATGATGTGTCTGCGTGTACATGTGATGTATATATGAATATATAAATATAAAAAATATAAAAGTTTATTTTATATATGCATACATATATGCATGCGCGCACATATATGTTATATACATATAATATATATATAAATACATTATATATGCTTAAACGCACACATGCGCACACATATACATACACACACGCAAACAAACACACACACATACACACGCACATATGCATACACACACACAAACAAACACACACATACACACGCACACACAATCAATATATATATATGTATATATATATGTATATATATATATATATATATATGTATACATATAT
>LUCW03001815.1:47500-50000 GCA_001586965.3 Sphaeroforma sirkka
ATATATAAAAGTATATATAAAGTTGATTTTGATACGTACGTTACCCATTTTAAGTCAATTTGCTTATATCCAGCACGAGGTGAATGGTCTATATATATAAAAGGTGGTTCTGGTCCCTGCTTTACCCTTTGAAGTCATTTTGATTTGTCAGTAGATATCCAGCATGTGGGAAGAGCGCACTTATGGTGTCGAGCCTTTAGTGTCAAATCTTCTTCATATCGGAGAAGCTTGTTTCTTAATCATTATCTTGTTCAATAACACATACACAGCAATGGAGAAGATGGAGTCCTAAAAGGTAGATCTGCAGTAAAATCCGAATAGTGCATCATCATTGGCCGACAAATGTACAAATAATGATACCACATGTATATATAAAGAGCATCAGACAATCAATATGTCCAGATTCCTGGTTTGAGTATCACTTGTATAGGTCATCTGTGGTGCACCGCCCTTGGCAGCCCTCCCCACGATATCTGCTGTTTAGAATGGCGGTTAGGCGAGTCCCATATGTGCACGTTTTGGTTATACGGATATCAAAACGCAAAGCGATACTGCTGCAACCTGTGTGCATGTGATGCCAAGCTGTATTGGGTTGTGCCATCCGTGCTCGTGTTCACATATGATGTCACGCTACATGGGGCTCTGTTCAAGACATTCTACCTTTATAGCTTAGGAAGATTTAATTACCAAAGAATATTTTTTACGGAAACATCCGCTTAAGGAATCGAACCCGCGATCTTTTGCCACGTGCATAACGCTCGTGCGCTGAGGAGACTGTACTGCGCGTAGATGTACATTGATGTCATTCGATACCTAACTATGTTATCTGTATTCTTGTGCACAGAATATTTTAAGCTTTATTGAGCTATACAGTGAAGTGGTCATGTGAACATATGATGTCAAGCTTCACTGAGCTGTACAATCAGTGTTCATGTCCATTTAAGGGGGCCACGCTGCATTTGTCTGTGCTTTTAATGCTCAGGTGTACATATGATGTCAAGTCATTCGGGGCTGGGCTATCTGTGCGTATGCGCACTTGTTTTGTCAAGCCCCATCCTGTTGGAAATCAACTGTGGTCATGTGCGAATATGACATCAAACTATAATTCTATTCTCATGTACATTTGTGATATCAAGTACACTGGACCGTGCTTAAGACAGCCATGCTGTGCTCAACACCGCCTACTCTTAGCATCTTAAGACTGTGCAGCACTCGGTTGGTATATACCTCTACATAGTATCAAACTTGAGTATGCATTAGATCAGCTACTCATCGGTTGTGTGAGTCAGTTAATTCTGTATACGAAGCTCAGCACTGGGAGTGTGTAGGACTTGTATTCGACTCCACTTCATTATACAGAAGGCAGCGGTGCTCGCATAGAAACGCAGGCTTATTCACTCAACGAATCCGCAATAAATCGTCGATAGCGCTATAAATACTATTGAAGGCGAGTAAAGTACACCCCTATTTGCTGATAATGCCGAGTTGGACGTTGTATAGCGGCTCGAAACAGCTATAATCATGCTCGATGCACCCCATTGCGCACCTGGCGTGTGCAAGAAGCTGTGGTGAGCCCGCCTGAGCGATGTACCACAAGGACTACTGTACATGTCAGGTCATCACTTCATCTTGATCTAAAATAGTAAACATGCAACGCAATACCTGGGCTCACTAGATCAAATTAGTACGTAGTCTTCTGTACGGCTTGGATGATACTTCTGCTTGGAGAGTGTGTTCGCCTCTGTGATGTACCACAGCGCTAGCCGTACATATCTGTCACCACTTCACCTTACACTACCGTAGTATGCATGTAGCTCTATTCTAAGTTCACCGAGTCAAATTAGACTCAATCTTCTGTAAGGCTGGGATGATGCCTGTTTGCCATATCGATTATCTTACACTCCATGCTGAGCGCATTTGCATTGCTGAATCCTTGACCACCCGTAATGTTTCGAGATTATTTGTGAGTTCAGGCGGTTGTTATCAGGTCATTACACGCCTGTAATAAAATACTTCACTCCGTCTTTTATAAAATACTTCACTCCGTCTTCTATCTTCCTCAAGGCTTTGTTGATACTTGCGGGATCAAAATTTTTCGTTCAACACTCCATACTGTACTTGCAATATACAGTCCCCTATCTTCTGCAATGTTTCAGTGATACTTATGAGTTCGAGATATTGTCATGACTTAGCTATTGATAACTCCCTTCCTTGCCTCACTCAAGTCCTACATTCGCTATAAAGAATGAATGATACCTCTACTAGTGATTTGTCAGCATCAGCCCTATATCCACTGTAAGGCATGCATGATTCCTATGAGCGTAAGCGATCTGTCACTGTCAGTACCATATTCTTTCTATGGCATGATCGACACTACCGTGCGAACGAGATGTGTCACCACCAGGATGTATCCCGTATACGCATGCATTATGCTTCCGATCGACAAAGAAGTGCTTTCACCAGCCCAATAATCTCTATAAGGCATAGATGACACACCCGA
>LUCW03001815.1:55000-57500 GCA_001586965.3 Sphaeroforma sirkka
TTTGGGCCATAGTGACCATACAATATATTTCTTGTTACAACTGCCCTACACGGTAAACAAAAAACCAGGAACGAGAGTCACATATTGTATGCGAGAAAAGTACAAATTCAGCATCATCTGGCACAGTAATCCATACCACTCTCACCCACTTCAAGCAGTACACTAATTGCATACTGTGGGCCTTAATTTACTTAATCTAAGTATGTAAATTTATCACCCAAAAATACAAACTAGAGAGTACACACATATTATTACATATTTGTGTCTCTCCTGCCACACACCTTCCCAGCTCTTCATGTTGCTTCGCTCGAGATCCAGCAAGCAAGGACACATGCGCTGCACATAACAGCCACCCGATGGTCCAATAGATGTGATAAATGCACCCATTAGTGAGCGAATGTACCACTGAATTTCCTATACACGCTACTTTTCACTTCTTGCTTGTCTGTCTACGTTATAAATATGTTGCATCCTTACACCAGTGATATACAAATGAACTCATTGTAAGGGTGGTACTTGAAAACTCTGACTTTTACACGTGCCAGGACATTGGCCTAAATCCTGGCTTAAGGTGCGGCCTCCTAACACAGCGCAATTTGAAAGTTTAGTGAATCATACTACATATATCCAACTAATAACGATTGAGAATTGGCCGAACAGTGATTGGTTTAATATGTGCAAACAAAAGTGAAGTGAAATCCGAGTGCTCCAATTTAAAGAGAAGGTGGTATGCGAGTTTGGCTCAGCCTGAATGAAAGAACACCGCACATCATCCGAACACATGCATTTCCATAGCCTACTAAATGAAATTGCCGAAAAAGCAAAACTGCATTGCGGTAAACGAAAGCTCACCTTCCAGATTGCTGAGCTTTTTTTCACTCTCAATTTTCTCAAATTTAGCTGAAACAAAGCCAAAGCAACAGTAGGATAGATTAGAGTTACACGTTTGTTCGTTTTTGCACATGTTCTCCATGACCAATTATTTCGTGTCTGCTGGTATAAACAACTTGTATTGATATTCAGAGTATTTGTTCAAGCACAGACATGAGTTCCAGAGGTAGTTGTTTCTTTTATCACACGCAAGACATAGTCTAACTGTTCATTCTAGGCCATAATATCTTGCAATCAAATATCTTAAGATGTCCCATGTAGCCTCACGCATCTTTTTGGTTCAACGCACGCCCCCATATCTAGTGACAGGATGTACGATATTACTAACACCCAATATCAAACCGTAGTATAGACTGGAATTCTGCATTGCATCCAATAAGCGTGCGACTAAGGATTAGATATACACTCGATCACCTTCCATAAGCTTGGTATCGAGTGCTTTGATCGACGCCTCGGTCAGTTGCAGGTGCTCCTCAGTCTCCTCTCGTTCTACAAAGAAAGCACTAGTATATTCGTAACTTACGAAACTAGCTACTATTCTCTAGCTTCGTCTTGCTTTACAATAAAAGCAGGTTAGCCATCACTACGCCCTAATCAGAACCTGTTCTCTAACTATACAACAAAGTTTTATTCGCTCTAAGTTGCGAGCAAGAGTATTTACATAACGTACAGATATAGAACGTGATCTCGTGACCCTTCGGTAGTTTCTTCTCACTTCAAAAAGAGGACAATCATAGCCTTATTAGCAACGAAACCCAACGTATATCACCTAGCCGCATACACTAAGCCTTCTATCTAAGTTGTAGTATGTCACATAGCCACATGCACTTAGTCCTTCATCTAGAGGGTTGCTATTCGCATGTTATGAGCACTACAAACCATGCGTGTTTTTAATTGACAGCTGATCGTACTATGCACCCCCATATGTATTTGTGCGATTAAAAAATCTGGAGACCCGATTTGTGCAAGGTAGATAAGTCGCTCTCACAATACTGACATCAGTCTAGCGGTACAATCATGATGAGCAGTGATTTAGTTTTTGCCTACAGCACCCACGGTACATGTCACTCTTCGCACACATACGAGGCTGCAGATCCAAGCATTGGAGTGTGTAGTGATTCACAGTCTGACATATAGAGCACATGGCATACGTAACTCCTCGCGTATATTCTTCTGCAGATTACCCAAGGTTTGTGCTGTGTAACTGCTCACAGTTTTGCATACCAATCACTCAGCATTTGGCATTCGTGTTGCACACTCTTCCGCAGCCAGTTCAAGCTTTGTGGTGTGTAGTGATTGGCAGTCATACACACAGATCACACGGTACACACCAATCCTCGTATAGTTTACTGCAAGTAATCCAAGCATTGTGGTGTGCAGTGATTTGCAATCGTGCATGCAGTATACACGTTACGTGTCACTCTTCTCGCATACTCTTCTGCAGATCTTCCAGGCATTGCATGAACTCCTCGCAATCCAGCATGCCATCCCCAGACATGGTGTGAGCCTGAGCCTCTTCACCAGTGTCGCTACAGTGTATATGTGCACTTTCTCCACAGTGCAGCTACAGTATATACCTGTATTCTCGACAATGTACTTGGGTGGAGGA
>LUCW03001815.1:62500-81876 GCA_001586965.3 Sphaeroforma sirkka
CGCTCTAACGCACTGTTACATCAGGTCTCCGGGATATGCCATCTCTCTCGTTGCTGAGAGCACAACTGGCGCCCTTTATGGTGTAGATGTTGCCGCAGAGAAAGGGTCATTGCCCGAGGACATTGGGGAAGAAGCTGCTAAGCTACTGTTCGAAGAAATACTACAGGTAAGCGTATACGGTACTGGAATACTGTTAAAGGAATACAGATGGGTGTACATTGAGTTACTATTGGAGGTTTAGTGCAGGTAGGTGTTTACTGAAATACTGTAGGAAGCCATGATAAAGGTAGGTATATAAGCTAAGCTACTATATATATATATATATATATATATATATATATATATATATATATATATATATATATATATATATATATATATATATATATATATCCATGCATGCATACATATATACATACATACATACATACATACACACATACATACATACATGCATGCATGCATGCATGCATGCATACATGCATACATACACACACATATATATATATATATATATATATATATATATATATATATGATATTATTGTAGGCTACGATTTGAACTCATCAAATACAATATCTACACACACACTCAGGGTGGATGTTTAGATGCACAGAATCAGAACATGGCATTGTTATTCATGGTGTTGGGTCCAGAAGATGTATCGAAAGTTCGGTTAGGGAAGCTATCGCCGGCTGCGATAGAGTTTCTGCGTCTCCTGAAGACGTTCTTTGGGGTTACCTTCAGGTATACAAAGTTTTGTGTGGATGAATCATATAGAACCTTGGCTATGTTTGTTATGCATGTAATCTGTACATTAAATATATATATACATATATATATATATTTGAATGTACAGCATACATGCATAAGCTGTAAAAATTATATATATATATATACGTGTTTGTTGGAGTATTAATGCTACCGATGTTTATGATGTGTTGCTTAGAATATGGTATACAACCATGTGACAGTCGTTATGTATATAAGCATGATGTCTGTTAATATTCTTTTTTGTTGTTGATGATCATGCAACCAGCTATGCAGTTGAGAGTACAGTTGAAGTCCGACTATATATATGTTGTCTCAGTATGCTCGTCGCATGTCTATCATGCAATCTATATACACATTTCTGAAGTCGATATGTGAATGTATATGTTTAGGGTTTAAGCGCAGTTCCTTCAATATATAAACCCTAAAACCCTAGAACCCCAGAACCCTAAAAGATCAGTTTCAGCTGTAAATGGCCCGTTCCAACTGTATTTTCTTCACATCGCTTTAGTGATTTGCTTCAGTCCACATGTCCCATGTCTTGTTGCTGTATTGCTTGTCCTATCTACCACCCGTTTACCTCATATCTCCGTATCTGATTAACTAGTTATGCGCTAGAACGAGGTTGTCCCTTTTCCCCCCCACACACGCACACACATTTACCGCAAGGCTCTTTTGTCTGTCACCAGGCTGTTTGCTCATTCCCTGGATGTCTTCTGTTCACCTCATATCCCCTGACTAGTTTTTCACTGCATTTTTTTTGTTCGATCGATCACTTCACCTCATAGCCCCCTATTGCCATAGCCTCCTGTGACCGTGGTCTATATTTGCATGCTGCTCATTTACCTACATCAAGCTACTCGCTCCCCTATTGCCTGTCACAAGTTTGCTATCACTACCCATTTACCTACATCAAGCAACTCACTCCCTATTGCCTGTCACAAGATTGCTATCACTACTCATTTACCTACATCAAGCGGCTCTCACCCCTATTGCCTGTCACAAGAATTCTATCTCTACTCATTTACCTACATCAAGCAATTCACCCTCTATTGCCTGTCACAAGATTACTATCTCTATTCATTTGCCTACATCAAGCAACTCGCCCCCTATTGCCTGTCACAAGATTACTATCTCTACTCATTTGCCTACATCAAGCAACTCACCCCCCTATTGCCTGTCACAAGGCTGCCTGGGCATTCACCGCAGACCACCAGTTCCATCTCATATATCCTCCTATTGCGTTATGCTCAATTGGTTTTGCTTCTCCGTCCGTTGTGTTCCTACCAGGATTGTACCGGATGCGACCACAGATACACTCATGATGACATGCGTGGGTATTGGTTACAGCAATTTAAGTAAAAGGATAGGCTAAAACTAAACCGCATCTCCGAGTATAAATAAAACGTAAATTAGTACGACACGTGTTTACAGCATGCTATTTTTTCTATCTTGCGACTAACTGCCCAGACTCCGTCGTAGTCTGATTCTTTATCGGGTTGGCCTCTATTTTCTACTTACGATCATACGACCGCACGTACAGTATACCTTTCCTGTACTACAGTGAAGTGCATGATTCAATACCAAGCGCTTGAGTCTTTGGAGGTGCCGCTTGCAACCCACACATACTAGAGTATGTACACGCTCTTATCCGAAGCTCTGGATCTGGATATGTGTCCGCAGTACAACGTATTTACGCCTTGGCATCACTTGGCGAACTCTGTGATCTATGTTGTACTAACGCCTTAATACCCACCCTGGGCGTGTGATGCATACACAACTATAGGCGACTCTATCCCAGTCCCTGGGTTGGCCACGTGATGCCTCTTATAGTGGTTATGCGGGGATCTCATATACTTGTTCGTTCTGTGTTCCGATGTAAGCCATAGATCCGCATCTTGAAAGCGCACGCACACCATATCAACCACACGCAATCAGACCTACGGGTCTGACAAAGGTCATACAGACGTGCCGTTGTAGTGTCGTATTCTTGATATCCTGTCATATTCAAATACAGCACAATACGCGTGTCCTCCGGAATCCTGTACGATAGACTAAGTAGTCCACCTCCAAGGCACACCTCTAGACAGCACGCTGTTGGTATACCACGGGTTTTGGGGTTTGGGTTTTAGGGTTCATGTACCATCATATGCCGATTGCTATTCATTCTCCACCCATATTCTTATCCTTCTCTACCTGTACAATATATGCGTACGATATCCATTGCGTCTTAACGTCTGATCATGTATTACGAGAGCATGTACAGTCGACGCTTGTAAACCACATACCATCGTACCGTGCATCCTTCGCACTCGCCACCTATATTTTCATCCTCCACTACCTACTCCATCCCCCATATCTACCTACACCTTTGCATTCGTCTTAAGACTCGCACTGGACTTCCCACCGAGTTTACTACTGCTCGACTGCTGCCCAAGGTTCATGCCCGAGCCCTGACTATACGACGTTATAAAGTCTCGCTGCTTTCTCGCATCCAAATACCGGTTCCGTCGGCGCCTGATAACCAGTGCACACAACACAGCACAGCAGCACAGACACAGTACCAGGACCACCGCACAAGCTGCAATGACGCGTGTCGCGTTGCCATGACTACCACTTTTCTTTGTCCTTGCTGTGCCTGGGTGTCAGATCCGTGGCCGTATAGCGTACGCCAGTCTCCTCCTGTATGTACAGCTCCCCTGCTTCTCGCACGCCGACCCGCGTCACACCACGCCGCCTGCGAGCACTCCCATCGTCGTAGTCAATCAGCACAGTAAAGTTCATGCCCACTGTGTTGCCGGTTCTATCGAAGGTGGCACACGCCATGTGTGCGGTGATCTGTATGGGCATGGAAATGGTCTGTGCATTCGGGTTGTATACCTGGGTGAACGCGTTGTCTGGACCAGATACATCCCCGAGATAGGTGTCGAAGTCTGAACAGTCACCGTCGGTGGTCCGGTCGGCATATGTTACCTCGGCGTTGTATATAAAAACGCCGCTTACGCTCGTGTCTAGCCTAATATGCCAATACGACATGCGGCCGAGATCAAAGACGGGTTGTACGCTATCGTACGCATCTGTGTTGTATACCCCGATACTCAGCCCGAACAGAAATTCTAGCTGCACCTCCTCCACTTCACATAAGTTGTTGGTATCCAGGAAGAACTTGATAGTGGGCGGGGCTATGCCAGCCGGCACAATAGGACATTCCTAGAGTAGTCCGTCCACAGGTTCGGCTTGACATTGTACCTACACGTCGAGCAACGCGTACTCCCGGTCAAATCACAGGTCACGATATCAAACTCAACGTTTTGGATGCACTCCTGGGATCGATTCAGACCATTACACGCCGCACTAAACTCGTACGTAGAGATAGTCCCCACCTCTGCGTTGAATGTGTCTACCCTTCCAACTGTACCAATCTTCACCCCCTCCACTGTATACGGAGAGGCTAAGTGCGTCTCAAGTCGTATCTTCGAATGGTTCCACTCGTCGAAAAAGCCTACGTCAACCAGGTTGATGGCGGCCTCAAGCTTGGTGTGTTCGTATTCAGCATTGACACTAGCCACTACACTCTCTACTGTATCAATATGGATCAATAAATTGGTCACAGCATTCCCCACACGCTGTATCGGAATCTTCAGGTCGGTTTTCTCGTTCGCTTTCTGCACATACTCTTGCCACTGCACCTCTACCTGGCCACCGTAAGATGTAAATGTACCTAACTTCTCTATAGTAGCACCACACCCCGCCTCGGGATACACACCATCAAGCTCGTCAAACGCTACGCTAAAGTCTAGTTGCGCACTGCAATTTCCCATCAGCTTGTAATGCGCTCGCTAGTGTGATCAACGGCATAGTGGCAGTCTGCGAAGTAGAAATCCACCAACTTGCGATTGTTATGCCAAGGCCCGACATCGGTCTTGAGATTTATTCTGTTGTCTGTAACCGTTGCAATGGTGATATCAACACTAAAGTTGGCTATTGGCGCCAACGGTTCCACGAGATTGCATGCCGACCCAGTTGCTGTACTAAGAGTGAGACCATCTATGGTGGTGTTGTACCCAGCCATGTTGCCAAAGGCAAACACCACAGAACTTTCATTGGCAACTATAAAATTTAACCCCATTCCCTTGATAGCCAGTTTACTATCAATCTTAATCACTTCTGTAACATCGTATTCACCATGTGCTAATTCAATCACATCGCCATCTACGGCTTGTTCAATGACACTGATGAAGTCGTTGGTGTTTGCGTACAGATCCTCAGCAGCCACAGAGGCCGCTAGTGCGACTGATAGAAGGTTCCCAACCAACATCTTATTAGGCTGTGCAAGTTTGTATACTGACTTACACATGCCGACCTTTGTCAATCTCATCGTGAAAATGCTTTGTTTGCATTGTGAGTTCGATAACCACGACTAACCTCCAATCCGTGAAAGGGGTCCGAAAACGTAAACGCTTGTTTATTTGATTCTTAAAACGTTTTTACGTTTATACTGGTCAAAAGAGTAAAAATATATTGGCCTATTATGGGAATAAACAGATGCCTATGGAGTATACCTCTGGAAGCATTGCACCTAATGACTCCGATGTACTGGTAGTGACAATTATTGGGTCATCACGCCTCACGGTATAAGTTTTGAACGTAAACGTATATTTGTTCAAAATATAATGCAAAACGTATCGTTGGCTGGATGTTTGATTTTCTAGAAATCAAACTTTTACTCATCATATGGATACATAAAAAATTCCTTTTACAATACAACATCCATGCGCAATTGGTCAATAAATTATGATCTAACAAACAATAAAATAATTTTAGAAATAAATATTTAGAAGGCCTCGAACCCAGCCACCAATGCAATGTCTACGACTGCGAGTCTACGGTCCTACTCTCTCTACTCTCTCTGTACTATTCTACTATTTAGTTACTATTTTACAAAGTATTTTATTTTTTTACAGTACATTCCTGGTCACTGATGGCTGAATACTGATATCATCAATGAGTAGTATATCATAATATCGTATTTATTTCTAAATGTGTCATAGTCGCATACACAACTACACATGTCTCTTTAGAAGAAGAAGGTACAACAAGTAAAATAAAAAAAGTGTTGCCCGACCAGAGCCTACAATCCCATGGACTTCTGCACACGAGAAGACTACAGAGTAGATATGTATACATATTTGTTCATTTTTATATTTGTTTGATTGTTTTTTTATACAAAAAAAACAACTTTTTTTAATACTCTGGGTACTTTTTTTTTTTGTCGTAGGAAAAATGTATTAAAAAAAAATGGGTTCTCCCACATAAAATAGTAGGTAGAGGTATGTAGTGAACGTCGTTATACGGCACTGGTGACAATATTTATTGATGATCGGGTCGAGGACCGGATTAGATAGGAATAATATTATTTATTTCAAAAAATGACAAGTATGTATATTACAATGTATGAACATATGGTATGGCTTTCATAGTCGCTGTAGTGGTTCAGGAAAAAAAATAGCGTTTGCCGGGATTTGCGGGTAAGGTGAGAAGAGGTTTGCATTATGCTTTGCTTGGTAAGCCTTCTGGAGACGATCCGCGGTAGATTGGAGGATGTCTGCGTTAGTGGAGTTTTCAAGTGGGATCAGTAGTTCATCCATGCTGCGGTCAAGAATTTTGGCGCTCGTTAATGTGTGCAGCGGGTCTCCCGCTTGGTGCGGAGATAAGGGATTAAAGCTGTGGGAGCGGGGGTCGATGTTTTTATCAAGCTTCCATTTTCACGTAAGTACTGCATGTCGTTTCACCTGGGCGACAGCGTCGCTAGAAACACAAAGGCGGATGAAACTGGTGGAGCTTCCGCGGCGATTTGGTTGAGATACCGATTTAGACGGAAGATACCAGAAAAAGTGGTGGTGATTGAGGACTGGTTGGGCATGGCAGTATTTTCCAAATACTGATTGGGATGAGGGCTTGCCGTTAGGGAAAATTGCTCGGAAGAAGAGCCATACCGGAGTTATGTCATCCATCTCCATGAAGTTTTTTCCGGCATCGGGCGGCCCACCACTTTAGTCAAAAGGTGTTCGGGTACTGGCAGCTGCGGTTGGGACTGAGAATCTGGTAGGGTCGGGCGTTTTTTAGGGCTCGGTTTTGTAGGTTTGTCCACTTTTGAGCGGTAGCTGGGAAGCTCACTGCTGCTATTGGGCGCTGTGACCACGGTCTTTTTGCAGGCGGAGCAGGCGGGCTTGTGGAGTCAAATTGGAAAGTGTCGGATGTATCTTTATCTATAGGTGCACGGGTTTGGGATTTAAGGTCCCGGAGTTTGGATTCAAGCTTGGTTGTTTTTGCACAGAGGCTAGTAAGCATTTGGTGTAAGGTTGATTTCCATTGGTCATCAGTCAAAGGCTCCTTGGAGATGGACCTATCATTGTTCGGGGTTGTTGCAGCCGGTCCCGAAATTTGATTGAGATTGGCCAGTAGAGTACTGACTTGGGCAGAGAGGTTTGTGATCGATTTTTGTATGTCCAATTTCCATTGGTCATTGGGTAAGAGTCGTTGGGGACGAACGTCTCAATTGGGATTCGGCCTGGCCCGACATTTTTCGCGGATGTGGGACTGTGGGGCTGTGGGAGTGTGGGTCCCCAGACTCCCTACTGTATTTTATTTTTTTGATTGAAAATCCAAATTTCAAGTCAACGTTTTGGTGGGGTCTGTTGGTTTTTTGAAAGTGGTATTCAGTTCTACACTTGTGACCTACTGGTCACCGAGATTTACGTTTCGAAGACGAAAATTTGAATCAAAGGTTCATCGTGAAAAATAAATATGGGGAAGTCATAGTTTAGAGGAATACATTAATTAGTAACTAGGGGACCGGTTTCTTAGATATGCAGATTTTTCACAATCTGCCGTTGTTAGAGAAAATCGTGTCTTACACAAAGACGTGATTAATAAATACAGCAGATGCACCGTTCATATCGACACTTCTGACTGAGTTCACTTATTTCAGACTTAACACTCTTTATCAAGTGTCACTTGGTTTTGACCACATTTTTAAGTGACCGAACTACTGTATTTATTACACTACGTTCTTTAAAGGTTAACTAACTAAGAAACGACTTAGTTTATCATTTTTTTTACCACAATGACGGGGCCCGAGGCTAGACTGTCGCCTTCGGTGGGCAAGCAAGCCTATGCCCAACTCTTGAAACGACTGCTTGGAACAATTCGGCATTTGACCGAGCTATGCAATAAGATGGAGACAGTATGTGCCAAGACACCGGCACCCGGAGACGACGACACGGTGAAAATTCATTTGGAGTTGACTCTGCAAATAACTCTTGAAACGACTGCTTGAAACAATTCGGCATTTGACCGAGCTATGCAATAAAATGGAGACAGTATGTGCCAAGACACCGGCACCCGGAGACGACGACACGGTGAAAATCCATTTGGAGTTGACACTGCAAATATCGGTCTCTTAAGGCGGTATTAACGTCTTATAGCCTTTTAAGTATACGAATTTTAGTATGGTAATAAAGTTAGGTATGCCTCATAGAAATCAGCAATACTTTGGGGGATTGTAAGGCTGAGACATTGCCTATATATCATCCTCCCAGTACTGATTTCGCCAAAGGGATTTTGTTTATGTTTTCGTTATCGTTATCGTCGAAACTAGTATTACTTGTTTCGTCGCACGAAATACTAAAACTAGTAAAATCCTATCTTTAGAAAAAAGTAAAAAAGAAAAGAAATACCCTTGATGTCCTTAGTTATTGTCTTAACAAGTAACTGGCCACTTATCAAGAATTACCGACTTGCCATCATCAGACTGGCATATCTGGTTGGCTGAGCAAAGGTCAAACTAGGTAACCATTAAAGGTTCCTAGAAATCTATGTTCGGTTGAACTATCTCGCTACCGAAGTGTTCAGATGTATATTTTGGAGTGATTATCTAGGTCTCTTAATAGACCTACTCCAAATATACTCTTTGGCCTTTTTCACAGTCCCTTTAATGGGTCGGGGCCATAATATCTGATTTGTAAAATGGAAAAGGTACTTGTAAATAGAACCGTTAAAAACCATTTAATACACGTGCTTTTAATAGTACGTTTATAATTTATGTACTGCTTAAGAGTACGTTTAACAACATAAGAGTCTAATGTGGAGGCCCGGCTATTACAACTCGGCTGCAGTCTGAGGCCTAGTACTCAATACAAACCTTGGATGGAATTCGCCGAGCCCCAGAATGGATGGCGGATCAAGCAGGCCACTTCAATACGCTGTTGCATGTGAAGGAGGCAAATGAAAAGAGTCGTCTTCTTAAAGAACAACTCCGTCAACTCCGTAAGTTGTTACTGGCAGAGAGTGACATATCTATGCCCCAGGACACGGCCCAGGCGATAGTGGATGATGATTTTTCTGAGTCTGAGGCCGAATCAACAAGGCCACACACCTGGGCCTCTCAATATCCAACACAAGCAGAGTTGTCACCAACTAGTGTAAACTTCGATGGAAATTACTAGGTTTCAAACTATATTAAACTAAAATACAATTTAGTCAGTTAGGATTTAGCAGTGGTAGCTTGAGTAAGAATGATCGGGACTGCCTCTTATTAAGAGCCTAAATATCCTCGATCACACAGGGCGTACCTCTAGCTGTTCTTTATTGAATAATGTTTTACTAGAAGTACTAAGTGTTCATGACCACATGCCTAATTTGTAGATAGACATAATAACGTAAGTCACGTTAATACATTAGCTGATATAAACAAAGTTCCATCTGAAGAAAAGTTAAAAAAAAAGAAAAAAGACTTATTGTATTTTGGAGATTGGCGGGAGGGCCAAAATCTATAAGTAGTAGTTCGGAGATTATAAAATTTAGTTTATAATATCCTACATCTACTAATGTCTCAAATAGGTCCAAGTAGATGAGTCATACCAAATACTCAGGCTATTAAAGCCATCAAAGTGAATTTAGAACACTTTGGAAATATTAGAAAAAGAGCTTGTATTAAATTATTTAAAATACAAATAAAAACCAATGTATTATCTCAATTGATCTTGATATTTTAGACTGACCGGAGGCCGTATTTCTACACTAGCCAGTTATCTGATAGCGGGGCTATCAACATGAAGCGAATTAGCTCGGTGAAGCGCAGGATTAGACGCACGAAGCCCATACCTCAAGTGTCTTCTTACGCGAATGTCCATGTTACGCGCCGCGAACGATTGCTGAAGAACGCTCAAAATCGAGACTAGACAATTCCGACTCTTGATGAGATGCCGGCTAATGGTCCGGACTGGTATCAGGCATCAGAGACGATCATGTTCATGCTACTCGTAGAGCGCATTTGTTGACAAACGCTCAAAATTGGGCACAAATATTTCCGACCCCTGATGAGATGCCACCTAATGATCCGGATTAGTACCAGGACTCAAAAACGTTAGTGAAATCGCCTGGTAGATTTTTTTTGGACCCAGCGGGCCTACACTTGGACATGGCTACCCCTCAAAACTTGTCGTCGTCGGCGAAGCGATCCTTTGAGACATTTCGCAGAGTGATGAAATCTCCACGCCAGTAGCCTCACGGTCGGGCGGCAGCAAATTTATTTCGGGATAAATTACAACAGAATCGTCGAAAAAGAAAGGAGAATTGTCAGGATAGTACTAATATACCTATCAATACGCTGGCTTACCGTAAGCACTTACCTGCTCACCACGATCGCTACCTAGCAGACCCGCAGGAGGTGAAACAATGTAAGACATCACCACCTACAGAGGCGTGCATTAATGAATCTACCGCGGCAGATATGAAAACGTAGGAATTTCTTCTCACCCTGTAAACCGATGCAGTACTTTACTACAGTTGTCGATGTCTAGTAATTAGTGTGCTATGTATTTTAATTTATATCAAAGTGCGCTTGTAAACAAAATAAGTAAGTTAGCTTACAACTCAGGTCTTAATAGCTTTAAAGCTACTAGTCAAAAAGTGAGGTTAGATGGGTAGGCACCCTTGTCTATTATGCCTTCGCTTCTCGGACCGTCATCGATTTCATTTATTTAGGGTTTCACCTAGATATTAATAACGGTCACCCCGTTTGACAGTTGTGTTGGCTATCCACTATTGCGCTTTGCCAGTCGCTTCTAATGAAACGAATATTATTCTTTTAAGGAAAGTACACATTGTCCAGGGTTCCGGCATAATTGGCCACTTAAGAATATATATATATATATATATATATGTTCCGTCCCAGGTTGGCGTGGCATTCCCTAAGGGCGACCCGAGCTGGTGCTGAGTTATCATTGATTGGTTCCTTAAGAAACCAAGCCAATAGGATTTTAGGTTTTAAAACCTCGGTTTATTATTTTAAAATAAAAACTTTGTTTCTAGCCTTCAGCCTGTATCCTATGAGTCATCTCAGTATAGGATGTTATGAAGAAAAGCCATTGTTTACCATCTTTTAGAATCTTAAGATACATAAGATTGTTCACAGGTATTTAAATACCACATAGTAAAACTTCTACCTTAAATGCGACGCTGTGGATATTAATATTCTATTTTTATATATTTACGTATTATATATGATTTGATACTCCGGGACCTGCTATGATTACAACCCAACGTATGATGCAAGCAGAAGCTGCGGGACGCACTGAAGACGCGGGTTTCGTACAACTAACGAGACGTTAATGACTTGCACAATAACGGTCGACAAACGGACACCCAAGGAATAGCCACTTAATCCACAGGGCAGCTATTATTTGGATAATCCGCAGAAATTACAGCTGCATGCTTTTATTTTGGATTGGCATAGGAATGCAAAATTTCACAAATTAGACCCGATTCATATGCAAATGGGCCTCCATATGGCACTACAGAAAGAAGGCGCACCCAAGGCACGATTGGAAAGTATTGTGGAGAACGAAAAAAAAATGCAGTCCATGTCGTTCCATGACGCCACTGCTTATATTGTACGTACACACGAACAAGATCTGAAAGATAGCGCATACAGAAATGTATTGGCGTGCATGAAGTTAAACCCTTCGGTATCACTCGAGACCCAACTTCGAGATTTTGAACGCAAAGTCGATTTTATGGAAATGCGACAGTACGAGAATCCGCTACAAGTATACCGTAATCATGGTATGCTCAACCTGATTAATCAAGCTGCAGGGGGTGCATACTACCGTGACACTCTTTGCATGCACCCTAACTGGCGAGAATATTCCGCGATACAAATGCGTGATGTATTTCGGGTGAGTATTGACAAGGCGGAAGAACACCGTCGGGTAAACCTCTCCCGACCATTACAAATCCCAGGGGGTTCCCGTTCACGCACACGAGCGCGTTTGGAGGCCAACACACGAGCTAATCCGCATGCGCCACCAGCATCGAACCCTAGGGATCGTTGTAGGTCGTGTGAGCAGAATCTTCCTCCTGGCCCATGTAAACTTCGATGGAAATTACTAGGTTTCAAACTATATTAAACTAAAATACAATTTAGTCAGTTAGGATTTAGCAGTGGTAGCTTGTGTAAGAATGATCGGGACTGCCTCTTGTTAAGAGCCTAAATATCCTCGATCACACAGGGCGTACCTCTAGCTGTTCTTTATTGAATAATTTTCACTAGAAGTACTAAATGTTCATGACCACTTGCCTAATTTGTAAATAGACATAATAACGTAAGTCACGTTAATACATTAGCTGATATAAATAAAGTTCCATCTGAAGAAAAGTTAAAAGAAAAAAGACTTATTGATTTTGGAGATTGGCGGGAGGACCAAAATCAATAAGTAGTAGTTCGAGATTATAAAATTTAGTTTATAATATCCTACATCTACTAATGTCTCAAATAGGTCCAAGTAGATGAGTCATACCAAATACTCAGGCTATTGGAGCCATCAAAGTGAATTTAGAACACTTTGGAAATATTGGAAAAAGAGCTTGTACTAATTATTTAAAATACAAATAAAACCAATGTATTATCTCAATTGATCTTGATATTTTAGACTGACCGGAGGCCGTATTTCTACATAGCCCCCAGTAGCTTTTAGAACTACGAACGTACGTTAAGATACGATCTAGTTGGTAAAGCGAAAACCAAAGTAAAAAACGGTTTCGGTCATGACTTATCGAGTAAGTATGTGCCTATATGTACGAGTTCAAGACTCATGTTGTACTCTATGTCGTTTAGTATTTGGTCCAGTAACCATTTCCGATGTAGGCGCCTTACGTTTATTATTTGGTAAGGTATTAGCCAAAGGCTGTTCTTCATTAGTAAGTAAGTTTGAACAATTTTCTGCACTGTTGGTAAGCAGATCAGAAAGTTTAGTCACGTAGGAAGTAGGTGGCAAATAGGGAATTTCAGATCCGTCAGGGTTTGTAGTCACCTGAGGAAACCCTTTTCGTTTATCTCGTGTGTTCTTATGTAAACGCTTATTCCATTTCTTATTAAAGATACGAAGAAAGTCGCGAGATTCACGAAATGCATCGGAGGTTAGCCAAGCTACTGTCCCATCCATGAAACGGGTCTTGTAGTAAGTGTAACCGTCTTCGGATGTTTTGTCAATTATATCTTTGACTTGTGACTCCATAACTGGTACATCAGAATCAAATGAGCGAGCGAATGAGAGTTCGGAGGTAGGGATACGGTGAGTGCCTAGATTGGTTGCGCTAGTACCATCAATGTTATTCACTTCGTAAGTATCACTCTTCTCATCATGGTAGGAAATAAACAAAAGGTCCTATCGTCTTAGAAGAGAGTTCGGTAACGTTGGCGTTTCGATTTATAATGTTAACGTAATCGCCGACTTTGAACTGAACAATGTTCTTAGTGTTATTCCATCGGTCATACGCTTTAAGTAGGACGCGATTCTTGTGCTCGAGTAAACAGGGGTAAACAACGTTCTGCATATGCTCGATCTTTTGAAGCCACGGGGTAGCGTGTTTTCGGGCGCAGTTTTATCAAACGTTGCTTGTAATTCACTATAGCGGCCAAAGAAATAGTGAAACGGGAGTGTTCCAGTTTGAGGATTCATGCAGTTATTCATTTGAGTCTGAACCCATTTCAAATGATAAGGCCACATATCCTCAACGTCGTCTAGTGCGGTACGCAAGAGTTTCTTAAGTTCTCTATGACGTGTCTCATTTGCACCCTGCGTTTGAGGTTTGTAAGGAACACCACGCCTATGGGTCATGCCTGATACGAGTATAAGTGCCTCCATTACGTCGGTACAAAACTCACTACCGTTATCAGAACATAGTACTCGGGGAAACCGAAGTCATTAAAGACGTGATAGCATAATTCTGCCACTGTTTGTGGACGTTTGTTCGGTATTGCATAAAGCAAGTTATAGCCCGAAGCCACACATAAGAAATGACAGATATATACATCGCCAGTATGCTTGGATCGCGGAGTTTAACCAAATCGACTATGACTCGGCGCATCGGTTGGTCTTCTGTCACACTTTTAGGGGTGCCCAACCGTATCGCTTGATCTGGTTCTTTTCACAATCAGTACAGCGTCGGTATACTTCACGTATGGTTTCTTTCAGCGCCGGGTGATCAAGCCCTGCACGAATAGCCATTTTATAAGTATGCTCATATGCTCGATGCGTTAAATTATGTATAATTTTAACTCTACTTTCGAGCTCCTCTAAGTCAGTCAGATTCTGCGTAACGCTGGCTGGATGAACCATAGTCCTGTTGGAAAGGGCAACCTCAGTATCAGGAGGGGTAGAGTCCTGAGATACATAATTGACAACATTGGATTGTTGAAGTATCTTCTTCAGTTGTTTCGCCACTCCTGGCTGTTCTTTAAGCAGCGCTTTAAGTAGTTGAGTGCGAGCTTCAGGTTCTCTTAGAGTTTTGAGTCTTTGATCCATGGCCTTAGCTAGTTCCATGTTTTTACGATCTAATGCCGTTTCAATCGGCATTACCTCGACTGCAATCTTGTTGGGTGCATGTGTTGTACGAGTCTTGAGCTTTTGTTCAAACTCTTTAGACTCCTCTAGTTTAGCTAAGAATTCGGTTGAGGGTTTCCACATAGTGGTACCTGCAGGACCGATGCGACAAACAATGGTGTGTTTCCAAGGCGTCTTCTTAATAGAATAGGATCCCTGATACAAGAACGTGTCGGTTTCACGGTCGACATAAATAGGTTCGTCTTGAATCATATTAATTAAATCACGTATCCATGGGTCGGAGTTACGTAAGGGACAACACAGCGTAATGGTAGATTTAGTAATATTAACATAATTTAACAACTGTGCGATAAGTTGACAAGGTGGGTTAGCCCACGCATTATGCTTTGATAAGTCAAGCTGAAATGCATCACCTTTAGGATGAGTCAACGACCTATATTCAGAAACCTGTTTGTTATGTTCTGCGGCAAACATATCAACAGTAAATGGACCCCATCGTGATTGAGCGAGGTTAAACCATTTCTTATTTAGCATCCAATCGGTTGCTAATAACTCTTTGACTGTTTTCTGGTAGTCGGGCACAAGTCGAGAGAGCATGTCAGGAAGATGGTTATGTATTCCTGGAATGTGTGTTATATTAAAAGCGAACTTGGCAATAATGTCATGCCAGCGGCTCACCAACTGTGAATCAGGGTTCATATCTTTTAAGTATGTTAAAGACTTTTGATCACAGGCGACAGTAAAGTAACTTCCATAAAGGTAGTCTTTAAACTGTCTTAGCGCAGTAACTATAGCAAGGAGCTCTTGTTTAACGGTAGGGTAATTCCGTTGACTCTTATTATAACTCTTGCTAAAGAATTGTATGTAGCGCGGTTTACCATTTATCGTTTGGTAAAGCACTCCACCTACCGCTCGATCTGAAGCGTCGGTTGCTACTTGAATGGGACACCATCCACAGGGTACTGCATGATGGGTGCGTCCATTACTTTACTTTTTGATCTAGTTTAAATGCATCATCACATTCTTTAGTCCAAAGCTTTCCCAAAGGTCCTTTGTGCAGCCGTAGGTGACTGAAAGGCTTTAAGTAATGAGAAAGATGCGGTACCGAATCCGAGAAGAAGTTAACAAACCCACACACAGAGTTCACATCTCTTCCAGTAATTGGTGTTGATAAATCCAACAGAAACTGTTTCTTTGCCAGGATCAATTTCTACCCCTGCTGCAGATACTTTGTAGCCAAGTAAGTGTATAGTATCTTTAGCAAAAGAACACTTGTCTTCGTTAATCTTAAGTTTAGCATGATTAAGTCGCTTTAAGACTTCTTTAACGAGTTTAGCATGTTCACGTGCTGTCTTTGTAAAGATAACTATATCATCTAAATAGACTGATATGTTATACGACAGGTCCGCAAATAGTTCCATCATAACTTGTTGGAAGAAAGAAGGTAACATGTAAGCCTTCAGGTGCACCTTTAAACTGGTACTTTTACCTTGCCAAGTAAAGGAAAAGTATTTCCTATGAGGCTCATATATCTGTAGTTGATGGAATGCAGCTTTTAAGTCTATCTTGGAAAAGATAGTCGCACCTCCATTTTTTTGTGTAGTATCTCGCTTATCTTAGGTAAGGGAAAACTATGTTGCGGAATTAGTTTGTTGATTGGCGACAGGTCTAGTACTACTCTTTTGTTTTACTAAACGTTCCATCAGATTTATATTGATCGACCGCTAAGAGAGCTAAGTTAACTGGGGTTGCATCATAATTGATTTCAATTAGACCCTGTTTTAACCAATCTTCGATTTGGGTTTTGACAACGTCTTTGTGTCTCCAACTCACGTAGTTATGTGAAGGACACTTTAACTTAGAGAAGTCGACGTTTGTCAAGTCAAGTCTAACGTACTCCATTAGAGAACTTAAACATACACCAGTCAGTTATTGCAATCTTCCTGTTTTGTATAATTAAGTTCATAATTATATCGGTGAAGTGCGGAATCATATCCTTTGCTTCACCTTCCGGAGGTTTAGGTATCTTTAACATATTATCATCTGACTGATCTTTATTCGGCTCCAGCCCATTAGGCAGACCAGTGAGTGTTATACCTAAACTGAGAAGATCAGTCATACCTATAATTAAATCGTATTTCTGAGACATGTCAGTAACGATTAGGTGAGTCTTCTTCACTCTCTTCTATCTGACAGCATTATGTGCATAGTCAATGGCTTGTTCGCAAGTAGTAACTTCTGCCATTTCCCAAGATTAAATCAGTTGTTTCTGTTATGGACAGCCATATCTGTAGCGTAGGCTACTCGGCATGAGATAGCAGAGACTTCAGCCCTGGATCAAATAGTGCCATAACTTTTTCTCCATTTACGAAAACTGTTTGAAAGATACGTTCATCTCCTTTGGTATAGATTTTATTGAACATTTTCTCATAATCTTGCTCTAGTGCACATATGGTACTGTCAGTGCTTAACTTGGACGTCTGTAAGTCCTTGCAATCCTCTTTGTGCCAACCGTTAGCACCTTGCAAGTAAAGCACACTCTTTCATATAGTGTCCAAAATCTGGTTTGCCTGGTGCACACTTAACAGGGTCGTGTCTACCATTCCACTTGCCATTATTGTTTTGTGAGGTTGTAACCACACTCTTGCAAGGCGCTCACCTTCTTTATCACCTTTCGGTTCTGGTAGAAGTAGAGCCAGTACCTCCAGTAGTAGTGCGAGGTTTCTTAGTACTACGCGCAGTATTAGTCCTTACCACTGCGTTTCGCTTAGTGGGCTGGGTGTGTAGCCTCGTGGTACTAAGTACTCTAGTAGAGGAATTGGTATGCTTTGTGTACCATCTTCCTCAAAGACAGACCAAGGCATAGATCGCAAATCACCATAGGCGATGATGTCATCATTGACTTTCTTTAAAGAGGTTAGCTCCCAGAGTCTCCATCATCTGACAAATTAATAAGTATCTCGCCAGTATAGGTATGACCACCCATCCGAGTATTCATATGTGTCATATGAGCTAGAGCACTGAATAGTGGTATCGTTCGCAAAGAACTTGCGAGACTCTAGAAGTTCACGGTCACGTGCATCTTCAAAAAAGGTGTTATATATTATCACGCAACTGGTGCCAGGGTAGGGCTTTCCAGTTGGGCTCATGAGCCTTCAAGATAGGTTCGCCATTCACCTGGCTCGCAGAAATGAATAAAGGCATTCATCATCTGCTTATCCCTAAGGCTGGCAGACTCCTTAAGTTTGGTCGAAGGCCTTCAGTGTCTCCACTGTACTCTCATTAGTAGAGAAATCGACCTCAGCCTGCGCGTTACCTAGCTGCTTCATATAAAGCTTGGTTCTAAGTGTTCACGAGGCTCATGCTCAGTGCTACGGGCCAAAGCTTAGTGCCAAGATGGTGTCTATTTCCTTCTCTTGTTATCGATTAGATAGCGAATGTTATCCGCTTTCCTATCGTCAAGGTCAGAGTCATTCAATAGACGGTCCTCAAGGACTTGCATACCAGAGCGTAATAGCCTGAGACGAGTATGTCTGGTTCTCACTTCCTCATCCTCAGGATTAGAGCGGGAACTCTCTAACGAGGTATTGGTGTAGCGATTGCCAAAATCGTGATTACCAGGGTTAGTTGGCAAATGAGGGTCGATATTACGAGGATGGTAAGCCTCATCGAGTTCCATACGATCATATCCTCTGACAGGGTTAGGTTTGTCAAGAGGATGGTCGATGGCAGCATCAGAGCTATAGAGATTAAATTTTGAAATATTATCTATCTCGCCAGTGGTAACCGGCTTAGTGGTAAACATACTGGCTGGTAAACCAGCAGGTCTCGGGTCGAAACCCGGCCCGAATTTTTTTTTTCTTCTTCGGTATAGGAAGAATATCAGCCAAGTGGGACACGATAGAGGGGTCCACAACTGCCGCTGCCGCTAGCTCCTTCAAGAGCGCTTCAGTGCGGTTCAATTATGTCGAGATTGAGAGAGGATCCAGCCACTCGTTGTCGAGTTATGGCGTCCTCAGCTTCGGCCCCAAGATTTGAGCTGAATGGAATGGCTTCTCCATCGATATGAAACCGAAATTTTCGGACAGGTCCAATACTTCCTTTTCACTCCGGATTTGTGCTGGAGTGTCCTTTAGATGTGGAGTTATAATGCCCCCGACATTCGTATCCACGAATTTTCCAGCCTTCGACGTTTATCCCCAATATTTGACGGCACGTGGTCAGGGGCAACCAGTCCTGAGCTTCATTCCCAGGTGATACACGGACGCTGGCGAGCCTTTCCGCGGGTAGTAGATACCTCTTCTTCCAAGGTTTTAGGATCCGACGAGTCATCCTCAGAATAATCCTCTGTACCAACCTCAGAATTTGCTTCCCCCCAACAGTATCCTCGGCAGGCTCAACTCCAGACAGGCTAGGTGTTTCCACAGGGACCCCAGGAAACCTCGGCAGGCTTAGCAGGCTTAGAGCCAGCGGCTCCCTTGCTCTTTAGAAGCACCCTTAGCCATAGTAATTGCTGGATAGTAAATTGATGTCAGACAGTCTAGAAGCAGCACACTCACTGTAACTACTATATAACTGAAAATATGTAAACTTGATGAAATTACTAGGTTTCAACTATATTAAACTAAAATACACTTAGTTGTGTTAGATTTAGCAGTGTAGAAGTTTGTGTAAGAATGATCGGACTGCCTCTTGTT
>LUCW03001816.1:0-15082 GCA_001586965.3 Sphaeroforma sirkka
GTTTTGTAGGTTTGTCCACTTTGAGCGGTAGCTGGGGAAGCTCACTGCTGCTATTGGGCGCTGTGACCACGGTCTTTTGCAGGCGAGCAGGCGGCTTGTGGAGTCAAATTGGAAAGTGCGTCGATGTATCTTTTATCTATAGGTGCACGGGCTTGGGATTTAAGGTCCCGGAGTTTGGATTCAAGCTTGGTTGTTTTTTGGCACAGAGGCTAGTAAGCATTTGGTGTAAGGTTGATTTCCATTGGTCATCAGTCAAAGGCTCCTTGGAGATGGACCTATCATTGTTCAAGGGTTGCAGCCGGTCCTGAAATTTGATTGAGATTGGCCAGTAGAGTACTGACTTGAGCAGGAGAGGTTTGTGATCGGAGCCTTTTGTATGTCCACTTCCATTACTATCATTGGGTAGGAAGTCGGGACGAACGTCTCAATTGGGGATCTGGCCTCACCCGACATTTTTTCGCGGATGTGGGACTGTGGGGCTGTGGAGAGTGTGGGTCCCCAAGACTCCTACTGTATTTTTATTTTTTTTGATTGAAAATCCAAATTTCAAGTCAACGCGTTTGGTGGGGTCTGTTGGTTTTTTTGAAAGTGGTATTCAGTTTCACACTCCTGTGACCTACTGGTCACCGAGATTTACGTTTCGAAGACGAAAATTTGAATCAAAGGTTCATCGTGAAAAATAAATATGGGGAAGTCATAGTTTAGAGGAATACATTAATTAGTAACTAGGGACCGGTTTCTTAGATATGCAGATTTTTTTCACAATCTGCCGTTGTTAGAGAAAATCGTGTCTTACACAAAGACGTGATTAATAAATACAGCAGATGCACCGTTCATATCGACACTTCTGACTGAGTTCACTTATTTCAGACTTAACACTCTTTATCAAGTGTCACTTGGTTTTGACCACATTTTAAGTGACCGAACTACTGTATTTATTACACTACGTTCTTTAAAGGTTAACTAACTAAGAAACGACTTAGTTTATCATTTTTTTTTACCACAATGACGGGGCCCGAGGCTAGACTGTCGCCTTCGGTGGGCAAGCAAGCCTATGCCCAACTCTTGAAACGACTGCTTGGAACAATTCCGGCATTTGACCGAGCTATGCAATAAGATGGAGACAGTATGTGCCAAGACACCGGCACCCGGAGACGACGACACGGTGAAAATTCATTTGGAGTTGACTCTGCAAATAACTCTTGAAACGACTGCTTGAAACAATTCGGCATTTGACCGAGCTATGCAATAAAATGGAGACAGTATGTGCCAAGACACCGGCACCCGGAGACGACGACACGGTGAAAATCCATTTGGAGTTGACACTGCAAATATCGGTCTCTTAAGGCGGTATTAACGTCTTATAGCCTTTAAGTATACGAATTTTAGTATGGTAATAAAGTTAGGTATGCCTCATAGAAATCAGCAATACTTTGGGGGATTGTAAGGCTGAGACATTGCCTATATATCATCCTCCCAGTACTGATTTCGCCAAAAGGATTTTGTTTTATGTTTTCGTTATCGTTATCGTCGAAACTAGTATTACTTGTTTCGTCGCACGAAATGTTACTAAAACTAGTAAAATCCTATCTTTAGAAAAAAAGTAAAAAAAGAAAAGAAATACCCTTGATGTCCTTAGTTATTGTCTTAACAAGTAACTGGCCACTTATCAAGAATTACCGACTTGCCATCATCAGACTGGCATATCTGGTTGGCTGAGCAAAGGTCAAACTAGGTAACCATTAAAGGTTCCTAGAAATCTATGTTCGGTTGAACTATCTCGCTACCGAAGTGTTCAGATGTATATTTTGAGTGATTATTCAGGTCTCTTAATAGACCTACTCCAAATATACTCTTTGGCCTTTTTCACAGTCCCTTTAATGGGTCGGGGCCATAATATCTGATTTGTAAAATGGAAAAGGTACTTGTAAATAGAACCGTTAAAAACCATTTAATACACGTGCTTTTAATAGTACGTTTATAATTTATGTACTGCTTAAGAGTACGTTTAACAACATAAGAGTCTAATGTGGAGGCCCGGCTATTACAACTCGGCTGCAGTCTGAGGCCTAGTACTCAATACAAACCTTGGATGGAATTCGCCGAGCCCCAGAATGGATGGCGGATCAAGCAGGCCACTTCAATACGCTGTTGCATGTGAAGGAGGCAAATGAAAAGAGTCGTCTTCTTAAAGAACAACCCGTCAACTCCGTAAGTTGTTACTGGCAGAGAGTGACATATCTATGCCCCAGGACACGGCCCAGGCGATAGTGGTGGATGATGATTTTTCTGAGTCTGAGGCCGAATCAACAAGGCCACACACCTGGGCCTCTCAATATCCAACACAAGCAGAGTTGTCACCAACTAGTGTAAACTTCGATGGAAATTACTAGGTTTCAAACTATATTAAACTAAAATACAATTTAGTCAGTTAGGATTTAGCAGTGGTAGCTTGAGTAAGAATGATCGGGACCGCCTCTTATTAAGAGCCTAAATATCCTCGATCACACAGGGCGTACCTCTAGCTGTTCTTTATTGAATAATGTTTTACTAGAAGTACTAAGTGTTCATGACCACATGCCTAATTTGTAGATAGACATAATAACGTAAGTCACGTTAATACATTAGCTGATATAAACAAAGTTCCATCTGAAGAAAAGTTAAAAAAAGAAAAAGACTTATTGTATTTTGGAGATTGGCGGGAGGGCCAAAATCTATAAGTAGTAGTTCGGAGATTATAAAATTTAGTTTATAATATCCTACATCTACTAATGTCTCAAATAGGTCCAAGTAGATGAGTCATACCAAATACTCAGGCTATTAAAGCCATCAAAGTGAATTTAGAACACTTTGGAAATATTAGAAAAAGAGCTTGTATTAAATTATTTAAAAATACAAATAAAAACCAATGTATTATCTCAATTGATCTTGATATTTTAGACTGACCGGAGGCCGTATTTCTACACTAGCCAGTTATCTGATAGCGGGGCTATCAACATGAAGCGAATTAGCTCGGTGAAGCGCAGGATTAGACGCACGAAGCCCATACCTCAAGTGTCTTCTTACGCGAATGTCCATGTTACGCGCCGCGAACGATTGCTGAAGAACGCTCAAAATCGAGACTAGACAATTCCGACTCTTGATGAGATGCCGGCTAATGGTCCGGACTGGTATCAGGCATCAGACGATCATGTTCATGCTACTCGTAGAGCGCATTTGTTGACAAACGCTCAAAATTGGGCACAAATATTTCCGACCCCTGATGAGATGCCACCTAATGATCCGGATTAGTACCAGGACTCAAAAAACGTTAGTGAAATCGCCTGGTAGATTTTTTTTTGGACCCAGCGGGCCTACACTTGGACATGGCTACCCCTCAAAACTTGTCGTCGTCGGCGAAGCGATCCTTTGAGACATTTCGCAGAGTGATGAAATCTCCACGCCAGTAGCCTCACGGTCGGGCGGCAGCAAATTTATTTCGGGATAAATTACAACAGAATCGTCGAAAAAAGAAAGGAGAATTGTCAGGATAGTACTAATATACCTATCAATACGCTGGCTTACCGTAAGCACTTACCTGCTCACCACGATCGCTACCTAGCAGACCCGCAGGAGGTGAAACAATGTAAGACATCACCACCTACAGAGGCGTGCATTAATGAATCTACCGCGGCAGATATGAAAACGTAGGAATTTCTTCTCACCCTGTAAACCGATGCAGTACTTTACTACAGTTGTCGATGTCTAGTAATTAGTGTGCTATGTATTTTAATTTATATCAAAGTGCGCTTGTAAACAAAATAAGTAAGTTAGCTTACAACTCAGGTCTTAATAGCTTTTAAAGCTACTAGTCAAAAGTGAGGTTAGATGGGTAGGCACCCTTGTCTATTATGCCTTCGCTTCTCGGACCGTCATCGATTTCATTTATTTAGGGTTTCACCTAGATATTAATAACGGTCACCCCGTTTGACAGTTGTGTTGGCTATCCACTATTGCGCTTTGCCAGTCGCTTCTAATGAAACGAATATTATTCTTTTAAGGAAAGTACACATTGTCCAGGGTTCCGGCATAATTGGCCACTTAAGAATATATATATATATATATATATGTTCCGTCCCAGGTTGGCGTGGCATTCCCTAAGGGCGACCCGAGCTGGTGCTGAGTTATCATTGATTGGTTCCTTAAGAAACCAAGCCAATAGGATTTTAGGTTTTAAAACCTCGGTTTATTATTTTAAAATAAAAACTTTGTTTCTAGCCTTCAGCCTGTATCCTATGAGTCATCTCAGTATAGGATGTTATGAAGAAAAGCCATTGTTTACCATCTTTTAGAATCTTAAGATACATAAGATTGTTCACAGGTATTTAAATACCACATAGTAAAACTTCTACCTTAAATGCGACGCTGTGGATATTAATATTCTATTTATTTTTATATATTTACGTATTATATATGATTTGATACTCCGGGACCTGCTATGATTACAACCCAACGTATGATGCAAGCAGAAGCTGCGGGACGCACTGAAGACGCGGGTTTCGTACAACTAACGAGACGTTAATGACTTGCACAATAACGGTCGACAAACGGACACCCAAGGAATAGCCACTTAATCCACAGGGCAGCTATTATTTGGATAATCCGCAGAAATTACAGCTGCATGCTTTTATTTTGGATTGGCATAGGAATGCAAAATTTCACAAATTAGACCCGATTCATATGCAAATGGGCCTCCATATGGCACTACAGAAAGAAGGCGCACCCAAGGCACGATTGGAAAGTATTGTGGAGAACGAAAAAAAAATGCAGTCCATGTCGTTCCATGACGCCACTGCTTATATTGTACGTACACACGAACAAGATCTGAAAGATAGCGCATACAGAAATGTATTGGCGTGCATGAAGTTAAACCCTTCGGTATCACTCGAGACCCAACTTCGAGATTTTGAACGCAAAGTCGATTTTATGGAAATGCGACAGTACGAGAATCCGCTACAAGTATACCGTAATCATGGTATGCTCAACCTGATTAATCAAGCTGCAGGGGTGCATACTACCGTGACACTCTTTGCATGCACCTAACTGGCGAGAATATTCCGCGATACAAATGCGTGATGTATTTCGGGTGAGTATTGACAAGGCGGAAGAACACCGTCGGGTAAACCTCTCCCGACCATTACAAATCAGGGGTTCCCGTTCACGCACACGAGCGCGTTTGGAGGCCAACACACGAGCTAATCCGCATGCGCCACCAGCATCGAACCCTAGGGATCGTTGTAGGTCGTGTGAGCAGAATCTTCCTCCTGGCCCATGTAAACTTCGATGGAAATTACTAGGTTTCAAACTATATTAAACTAAAATACAATTTAGTCAGTTAGGATTTAGCAGTGGTAGCTTGTGTAAGAATGATCGGGACTGCCTCTTGTTAAGAGCCTAAATATCCTCGATCACACAGGGCGTACCTCTAGCTGTTCTTTATTGAATAATTTTCACTAGAAGTACTAAATGTTCATGACCACTTGCCTAATTTGTAAATAGACATAATAACGTAAGTCACGTTAATACATTAGCTGATATAAATAAAGTTCCATCTGAAGAAAAGTTAAAAAAGAAAAAGACTTATTGGATTTTGGAGATTGGCGGGAGGACCAAAATCAATAAGTAGTAGTTCGGAGATTATAAAATTTAGTTTATAATATCCTACATCTACTAATGTCTCAAATAGGTCCAAGTAGATGAGTCATACCAAATACTCAGGCTATTGGAGCCATCAAAGTGAATTTAGAACACTTTGGAAATATTGGAAAAAAGAGCTTGTACTAAATTATTTAAAATACAAATAAAACCAATGTATTATCTCAATTGATCTTGATATTTTAGACTGACCGGAGGCCGTATTTCTACATAGCCCCCAGTAGCTTTTAGAACTACGAACGTACGTTAAGATACGATCTAGTTGGTAAAGCGAAAACCAATAGTAAAAAAAACGGTTTCGGTCATGACTTATCGAGTAAGTATGTGCCTATATGTACGAGTTCAAGACTCATGTTGTACTCTATGTCGTTTAGTATTTGGTCCAGTAACCATTTCCGATGTAGGCGCCTTACGTTTATTATTTGGTAAGGTATTAGCCAAAGGCTGTTCTTCATTAGTAAGTAAGTTTGAACAATTTTCTGCACTGTTGGTAAGCAGATCAGAAAGTTTAGTCACGTAGGAAGTAGGTGGCAAATAGGGAATTTCAGATCCGTCAGGGTTTGTAGTCACCTGAGGAAACCCTTTTCGTTTATCTCGTGTGTTCTTATGTAAACGCTTATTCCATTTCTTATTAAAGATACGAAGAAAGTCGCGAGATTCACGAAATGCATCGGAGGTTAGCCAAGCTACTGTCCCATCCATGAAACGGGTCTTGTAGTAAGTGTAACCGTCTTCGGATGTTTTGTCAATTATATCTTTGACTTGTGACTCCATAACTGGTACATCAGAATCAAATGAGCGAGCGAATGAGAGTTCGGAGGTAGGGATACGGTGAGTGCCTAGATTGGTTGCGCTAGTACCATCAATGTTATTCACTTCGTAAGTATCACTCTTCTCATCATGGTAGGAAATAACAAAAGGTCCTATCGTCTTAGAAGAGAGTTCGGTAACGTTGGCGTTTCGATTTATAATGTTAACGTAATCGCCGACTTTGAACTGAACAATGTTCTTAGTGTTATTCCATCGGTCATACGCTTTAAGTAGGACGCGATTCTTGTGCTCAGTAAACAGGGGTAAACAACGTTCTGCATATGCTCGATCTTTTTTGAAGCCACGGGGTAGCGTGTTTCTCGGGCGCAGTTTTATCAAACGTTGCTTGTAATTCACTATAGCGGCCAAAGAAATAGTGAAACGGGAGTGTTCCAGTTTGAGGATTCATGCAGTTATTCATTTGAGTCTGAACCCATTTCAAATGATAAGGCCACATATCCTCAACGTCGTCTAGTGCGGTACGCAAGAGTTTCTTAAGTTCTCTATGACGTGTCTCATTTGCACCCTGCGTTTGAGGTTTGTAAGGAACACCACGCCTATGGGTCATGCCTGATACGAGTATAAGTGCCTCCATTACGTCGGTACAAAACTCACTACCGTTATCAGAACATAGTACTCGGGGAAACCGAAGTCATTAAAGACGTGATAGCATAATTCTGCCACTGTTTGTGGACGTTTGTTCGGTATTGCATAAAAGCAAGTTATAGCCCGAAGCCACACATAAGAAATGACAGATATATACATCGCCAGTATGCTTGGATCGCGGGAGTTTAACCAAATCGACTATGACTCGGCGCATCGGTTGGTCTTCTGTCACACTTTTTTTAGGGGTGCCCAACCGTATCGCTTGATCTGGTTCTCTTTTCACAATCAGTACAGCGTCGGTATACTTCACGTATGGTTTCTTTCAGCGCCGGGTGATCAAGCCCTGCACGAATAGCCATTTTATAAGTATGCTCATATGCTCGATGCGTTAAATTATGTATAATTTTAACTCTACTTTCGAGCTCCTCTAAGTCAGTCAGATTCTGCGTAACGCTGGCTGGATGAACCATAGTCCTGTTGGAAAGGGCAACCTCAGTATCAGGAGGGTAGAGTCTGAGATACATAATTGACAACATTGGATTGTTGAAGTATCTTCTTCAGTTGTTTCGCAACTCCTGGCTGTTCTTTAAGCAGCGCTTTTAAGTAGTTGAGTGCGAGCTTCAGGTTCTCTTAGAGTTTTGAGTCTTTGATCCATGGCCTTAGCTAGTTCCATGTTTTTTACGATCTAATGCCGTTTCAATCGGCATTACCTCGACTACAATCTTGTTGGGTGCATGTGTTGTACGAGTCTTGAGCTTTTGTTCAAACTCTTTAGACTCCTCTAGTTTAGCTAAGAATTCGGTTGAGGTTTCCACTTAGTGGTACCTGCAGGACCGATGCGACAAACAATGGTGTGTTTCCAAGGCGTCTTCTTAATAGAATAGGATCCTGATACAAGAACGTGTCGGTTTCACGGTCGACATAAAATAGGTTCGTCTTGAATCATATTAATTAAATCACGTATCCATGGGTCGGAGTTACGTAAGGGACAACACAGCGTAATGGTAGATTTAGTAATATTAACATAATTTAACAACTGTGCGATAAGTTGACAAGGTGGGTTAGCCCACGCATTATGCTTTGATAAGTCAAGCTGAAATGCATCACCTTTAGGATGAGTCAACGACCTATATTCAGAAACCTGTTTGTTATGTTCTGCGGCGAACATATCAACAGTAAATGGACCCCATCGTGATTGAGCGAGGTTAAACCATTTCTTATTTAGCATCCAATCGGTTGCTAATAACTCTTTGACTGTTTTCTGGTAGTCGGGCACAAGTCGAGAGAGCATGTCAGGAAGATGGTTATGTATTCCTGGAATGTGTGTTATATTAAAAGCGAACTTGGCAATAATGTCATGCCAGCGGCTCACCAACTGTGAATCAGGGTTCATATCTTTTAAGTATGTTAAAGACTTTTGATCACAGGCGACAGTAAAGTAACTTCCATAAAGGTAGTCTTTAAACTGTCTTAGCGCAGTAACTATAGCAAGGAGCTCTTGTTTAACGGTAGGGTAATTCCGTTGACTCTTATTATAACTCTTGCTAAAGAATTGTATGTAGCGCGGTTTACCATTTATCGTTTGGTAAAGCACTCCACCTACCGCTCGATCTGAAGCGTCGGTTGCTACTTGGAATGGGACACCATCCACAGGGTACTGCATGATGGGTGCGTCCATTACTTTACTTTTGACTAGTTTAAATGCATCATCACATTCTTTAGTCAAAGCTTTCCCAAAGGTCCTTTGTGCAGCCGTAGGTGACTGAAAGGCTTTAAGTAATGAGAAAGATGCGGTACCGAATCCGAGAAGAAGTTAACAAACCCACACACAGAGTTCACATCTCTTCCAGTAATTGGTGTTGATAAATCCAACAGAAACTGTTTCTTGCCAGGATCAATTTCTACCCCTGCTGCAGATACTTTGTAGCCAAGTAAGTGTATAGTATCTTTAGCAAAAGAACACTTGTCTTCGTTAATCTTAAGTTTAGCATGATTAAGTCGCTTTAAGACTTCTTTAACGAGTTTAGCATGTTCATGTGCTGTCTTTGTAAAGATAACTATATCATCTAAATAGACTGATACGTTATACGACAGGTCCGCAAATAGTTCCATCATAACTTGTTGGAAGAAAGAAGGTAACATGTGTAAGCCTTCAGGTGCACCTTTAAACTGGTACTTCTTACCTTGCCAAGTAAAAAGGAAAAGTATTTCCTATGAGGCTCATATATCTGTAGTTGATGGAATGCAGCTTTTAAGTCTATCTTGGAAAAGATAGTCGCACCCTCCATTTTGCGTAGTATCTCGCTTATCTTAGGTAAGGGAAAACTATGTTGCGGAATTAGTTTGTTGATTGGCGACAGGTCTAGTACTACTCTTGTTTTACTAAACGTTCCATCAGATTTATATTGATCGACCGCTAAGAGAGCTAAGTTAACTGGGGTTGCATCATAATTGATTTCAATTAGACCCTGTTTTAACCAATCTTCGATTTGGGTTTTGACAACGTCTTTGTGTCTCCAACTCACGTAGTTATGTGAAGGACACTTTAACTTAGAGAAGTCGACGTTTGTTAAGTCAAGTCTAACGTACCCATTAGAGAACTTAAACATACACCAGTCAGTTATTGCAATCTTCCTGTTTTGTATAATTAAGTCCATAATTATATCGGTGAAGTGCGGAATCATATCCTTTGCTTCACCTTCCGGAGGTTTAGGTATCTTTAACATATTATCATCTGACTGATCTTTATTCGGGTCTAGCCCATTAGGCAGACCAGTGAGTGTTATACCTAAACTGAGAAGATCAGTCATACCTATAATTAAATCGTATTTCTGAGACATGTCAGTAACGATTAGGTGAGTCTTCACTTCTCTTCTATCTGACAGCATTATGTGTGCATAGTCAATGGCTTGTTCGCAAGTAGTAACTTTGCCATTTCCCAAGATTAAATCAGTTGTTTCGTTATGGACAGCCATATCTGTAGCGTAGGCTACTCGGCATGAGATAGCAGAGACTTCAGCCCCTGGATCAAATAGTGCCATAACTTTTTCTCCATTTACGAAAACTGTTTGAAAGATACGTTCATCTCCTTTGGTATAGATTTTATTGAACATTTTCTCATAATCTTGCTCTAGTGCGCACATATGGTACTGTCAGTGCTTAACTGGACGTCTGGTAAGTCCTTGCAATCCTCTTTGTGCCAACCGTTAGTACCCTTGCAAGTAGCACACTCTTTCATATAGTGTCCAAAATCTGGCTTGCCTGGTGCACACTTAACAGGGTCGTGTCTACCATTCCACTTGCCATTACGTTTTGTGAGGTTGTAACCACACTTCTTGCAAGGCGCTCTCACCTTCTTATCACCTTTCGGTTCGGTAGAAGTAGAGCCAGTACCCCCCTCCAGTAGTAGTGCGAGGTTTCTTAGTACTACGCGCAGTATTAGTCTCTACTGCGTTTCGCTTAGTGGGCTGGGTGTAGCTCGTGGTACTAAGTACTCTAGTAGAGGAATTGGTATGCTTGTGTACTATCTTCTCAAAGACAGACCAAGGCATAGATCGCAAATCACCATAGGCGATGATGTCATCATTGACTTTCTTAAAGAGGTTAGCTCCCAGAGTCTCCATCATCTGACAAATTAATAAATATTCGCCAGTATGGGTACGACCACCCATCCAGTATTCATATGTGTCATATGAGCTAGAGCACCTCGAATAGTGGTATCGTTCGCAAAGAACTTGCGAGACTCTAGAAGTTCACGGTCACGTGCATCTTCAAAAAAAGGTGTTAAGTATATTATCACGCAACTGGTGCCAGGGTAGGGCTTTCCAGTTGGGCTCATGAACCTTCAAGATAGTTCGCCATTCACCTGGCTCACAGAAATGAATAAAGGCATTCATCATCTGCTTATCCCTAAGGCTGGCAGACTCCTTAAGTTGGTCGAAGGCCTTCAGTGTCTCCACTGTACTCTCATTAGTAGAGAAATCGACCTCAGCCTGCGCGTTACCTAGCTGCTTTATAAAGCTTGGTTCTAAGTGTTCACGAGGCTCATGCTCAGTGCTACGGGCTGCTAGTGCCAAGATGGTGTCTATTTCCTTTCTCTTGTTATCGATTAGATAGCGAATGTTATCCGCTTTCCTATCGTCAAGGTCAGAGTCATTCAATAGACGGTCCTCAAGGACTTGCATACCAGAGCGTAATAGCCTGAGACGAGTATGTCTGGTTCTCACTTCCTCATCCTCAGGATTAGAGCGGGAACTCTCTAACGAGGTACTGGTGTAGCGATTGCCAAAATCGTGATTACCAGGGTTAGTTGGCAAATGAGGGTCGATATTACGAGGATGGTAAGCCTCATCGAGTTCCATACGATCATATCCTCTGACAGGGTTAGGTTTGTCAAGAGGATGGTCGATGGTAGCATCAGAGCTATAGAGATTAAATTTTGAAATATTATCTCTCTCGCCAGTGGTAACTGGCTTGAGTGAGTAAACATACTGGCTGGTAAACCAGTAGGTCTCGGGTTCGAAACCCGGCCCGAATTTTCTTCTTCTTCGGTATAGGAAGAATATCAGCCAAGTGGGACACGATAGAGGGGTCCACAACTGCTGCTGCCGCTAGCTCCTTCAAGAGCGCTTCAGTGCAGTTCAATTGGCGTCGAGATTGAGAGGATCCAACCACTCGTTGTCGAGTTATGGCGTCCTCAGCTTCGGCCCCAAGATTTGAGCTGAATGGAATGGCTTCTCCATCGATGGCGAAACCGAAATTTTCGGACAGGTCCAATACTTCCTTTTCACTCCGGATTTGTGCTGGAGTGTCCTTTAGATGTGGAGTTATAATGCCCCCGACATTCGTATCCACGAATTTTCCAGCCTTTCGACGTTTATCCCCAATATTTGACGGCACGTGGTCAGGGGGGGCAAGCTGGGGTCCTGAGCTTCACTCCTAGGTGATACACGGACGCTGGCGAGCCTTTCCGCGGTAGTAGTAGATACCTCTTCTTCCAAGGCTTTAGGATCCGACGAGTCATCCTCAGAATAATCCTCTGTACCAACCTCAGAATTTGCTTCCCCAACAGTATCCTCGGCAGGCTCAACTCCAGACAGGCTAGGTGTTTCCACAGGGACCTCAGGAACCTCGGCAGGCTTAGCAGGCTTAGAGCTAGCGGCTCCCTTGCCTTTAGAAGTACCCTTAGCCATAGTATTTGCTGGATAGTAAATCGATGTCAGACAGTCTAGAAGCAGTACACTACTGTAACTACTAAATAACTGAAAAAATATGTAAACTTCGATGGAAATTACTAGGTTTCAAACTATATTAAACTAAAAAATACAATTTAGTCAGTTAGGATTTAGCAGTGGTAGCTTGTGTAAGAATGATGATCGGGACTGCCTCTTGTTAAGAGCCTAAATATCCTCGATCACACAGGGCGTACCTCTAGCTGTTCTTTATTGAATAATTTTCACTAGAAGTACTAAGTGTTCATGACCACTTGCCTAATTTGTAAATAGACATAATAACGTAAGTCACGTTAATACATTAGCTGATATAAATAAAGTTCCATCTGAAGAAAAGTTAAAAAAAAAAAAAAAAGACTTATTGGATTTTGGAGATTGGCGGGAGGACCAAAATCTATAAGTAGTAGTTCGGAGATTATAAAATTTAGTTTATAATATCCTACATCTACTAATGTCTCAAATAGGTCCAAGTAGATGAGTCATACCAAATACTCAGGCTATTGGAGCCATCAAAGTGAATTTAGAACACTTTGGAAATATTGGAAAAAGAGCTTGTACTAAATTATTTAAAATACAAATAAAACCAATGTATTATCTCAATTGATCTTGATATTTTTAGACTGACCCAACAAATTATGTATATTACAATGTATATGAACATGATGGTATGGCTCTCACCGTTCGCTATGAAGTGGTTCAGGAAAGATTAGCGTTTGCCGGGATTTGCGGGTTAGGTGAGAAGAGGTTTGCATTATGCTTTGCTTGGTAAGCCTTCTGGAGACGATCCGCGGTAGATTGGAGGATGTCTGCGTTAGTGGAGTTGACAAGTGGGATCAGTAGTGCATCCATGCTGCATATTTAATACTCTCTGGCTAAAGCTCATAACGTTATGGGGGGTGCAGGATAGCAGTTGAACGTAAACACATATTTATTCAATTTTAAAACGTTATAACGGCTATACTTTGATCAAAAGTGCCTACCTGTTCTGTTATAGGACTAGTTTGTATAGTGAAAATGGTACATACTTAAATGTTTAGAGCCGAAAAGTTGCACCTATGAGCGTAAACGTATATTTATTCGATTTATAAGCTTGGAAATCGTTTGAGGCTAGCTCTCTGGTTCATTAGTCCTCATAATCTCGTTACAGCTGCCCGAGTGTTTTTTGACCTCTTGTCTTGAACTAAAATATTTTTTTGCTTGAAGTTATCTATTTATGTCAAAAGTTCTAAATAAACTTCTATTCATACTTCTTATCCAAGGCGAGCAATAGTTTTACTCTTAGATACATTTCATTCATTGCATTTCATTGGGTTATCACAAAAAATCACCTACCAATCCACTTCTCCCGAGAGTGATGGACTGGAGTAACGACGTAATTTGCCATGAAATATTCTGACGTTTTTTTGGCATTTGCAACTTTCGGTCCCAAACTCCCATCCAAAAAGGTAGACAAGAGAAGAAAAGAGTCTCACTGAAGAGGGGCACTAGACAAAAAAAAACAAAGGGTTTTTCTTGAACATATATAATACAGTTTATATATAAATTTTGGGGGGTTTTTTATATAGAAATAGAAAAAAGGATGATGGCGGCCCAGGTTGGCACTTGGCAGCGAGCACTGCAAGGTACATAATAAGTGTGGACTGTGGACTGAGGTGAGTGTGGGCCTGTTCGGCTGTGGGCAGTACTAGGCTGTAGGTTGATAAATGAGTGGCGCTGTGGCAGACCATGGGACTGGCGGCAGTGGCGTGTGGCATTTGGTGAATGGACTTGACTTATTACTATGCACCAATGCACCATACTTTGGGCCTCTGGGGTGGGTGACCTAAGTGAGTTAATGTGACTGAGCTGGTGAATGGTGAACAGAGTGGTGAGTGGTGGAAGAGTGTAAAAACAAAAAAAACTAGCTCCTCAAGCATAAAAAAACTTATAATACGAAAAATAACAAATTTGACCTACATATGTATGTATGTATAAAAAATGCCTAAGAAATGGAACCATATTTCTTCACAAAACCAGTGACCAGTTTGACGACCATTGGAGTGATCGCGTTATTGACTTTACTTTCGGACGGCTGTTTACGGTTTTCTGTCACATATCTGATCTCTGAAAGAGTGCTCAACCTCCTTCCAAATTTCGATGATGAACAAAAGAAGTGCTTTTTGAGCATGGATGACTCGATGAGGTTGCAAGATTGCAGAGCATTTTAAAATATTGCTTGAAATTTGTTGTTTTATATAAATACATTAAAGCTGCCTGCCATGCACTTGTGGTGCTTTAGCCTTTTAAATATATCACTTGTGTCTCACGACGCATTAAGTAGCATTTGAAATTCCCCTACATATCGCGTTCTGAAGTACGTGATCACTTTTACTAGAATAAATGTGGGTAAGTGGAATCAAGAGCGAAAACATGCCGTGGATAATGGTCGGTCTGTGTACCTTGGCAAGACTTTACATCGCAAGCAAAGTGTGCATCACGTTTAAAATGGAAAGGATTTCCGTCAGAGAGATCTTCAACTTTTGGTCGATGCAGGTGTGAAATCAATAGTTTATCATTACCGTTATAGTCAATAATTAACTTTTTTTGAGCCAGCGTGCATACTTTTTAAAGGTTTGTATAAGCAAGTCATTACGTTGAAGATTTTATCGACTTTTTTTGTACACACTGTGTGTTATATGGAAGGTCATGGTACTTATGCTTCAAGGAGAGTTATATGTATATCCTATACACACACACACACA